>APFE031579770.1:0-20462 GCA_000404065.3 Pinus taeda | reverse complement strand
AGCTTGATTTTTCATTATGTTCCTTTCAATGTTACAATACATATTTATACATGCTGAAGCATCCAATACCATGGACCCAAAAACCATCGCGTCCAAAACCATGGACCGAAAACCATCGCGTCCAAAAAACATGTGCGAAAATCATGCACAAAACCATAGGTGGGTCCGCCCAACCTAACATAGAGGGTCCAAAACCAAAATTTTCCGAGGCGCTGCCCTGGACCCCATAAAGTGGGGTTACGGGTACCCCTCAAACCCCCTATTAACTATGTGGAAATAATATAACACAACCCAACACTTCATTACGATGAACAGAAGTTTGGTCCAAGATTGGTTTAGTTTCTTTCATGCCCAGATGTACACATGATGCATGTCGGCTTTAAACTCGGCCATGCTTTTGAGATTATTGTAGATTGTGGGAGGCATGTGCAGTCAGCGAGCAATCCGGATCTGTGTTTGTTCTGCCATGGAAGTCTAAAATGCTCGAATTGTAGACACCCTTGTCACATCCCTTGTTCCGCATAGCGCCTTAAACTGTAATGCCTCAAGTAGGTCAACTGTGATGCTAGGGAACTGGAGATCCAACAGCAGCGTGCTTGTTACCAAAAATATTGACAAAAGCAACCAGGCATAATGAAATGTCTTACCTTTGTCCTGTGCTTCTCGGCAGTTTATCAAGAACTTTGTACATAAGAACTGTGCCCAATTAAACTACACCCCCTGGGTGCACTTCCCGACCAGTGCAATGATAGAGACCGGTACCTCATTTGAACAACACTTCCTCATGATTTTTCCCCCAAGGAGCTATGTAGCCACTCAGATAGCATGGCCGTTGATGCTAGCTATGACATATCCACACTTTCCTTTCACCATCTTGTACTGCGTCTTCATTGTTTCGGGGAGGCTGACCTCGCTGCTGGTTCCTGTGGCGTTAGCGGGGTCATCTCCTTTCAGTGTTAGGCACATTATGTTGTTGATCAAGTCAGTTGTGAGTGGAATCAGCTCTTCCAACCATAAGAATCCATCATGTATAAGACTGAGGAGTTTTTGGATCACAAAGGCCATAATAGCTATGCGGTGGTAGTGAGGTAGCCATCGGAGTTTGAGGATCCTGGCCCTCTCTATACCCAGTAGCCACACCCGTGGTAACAATTTGTCTGTGGCCAATTCAGGGAACTTATCACTGTTGGCCAAATCCCAATCTTCAAATTTGAGGGTCGGAGCGCGTCCCCACGGCGAGCCATCAAACCTTATATCATCTGGAAGAAGTGGGGTCTAAATTTTGACTTTCGCTCCATCTAAGTCCTTTGGTATCTTTGTTGACCCTGTTCATGGAGACAGATATGGGGGAAATGACGGGATTTGAAATGCATCCACTTCGTCCTCATTGATCTAGTTAAGGAGCTCCTGAAGAGCCTCGTCCTCTTCATCATTGTCTGCCGAAATGGCTTTGCCCTTATCAGCTACAGCTTGTTTGGTGAATCGTGGTGAGGCTCAGACTGTGCGAGTTTGCTGCTTTATCTTCTACCTTCGTGGTGTTCGTGGGGATCTTGGAACTTGTTGTTCCCGACTTTTGTCTGCTAACTTTTCCTGATTCAACTGCATTTCTTTGGTGAATCGTTCTTGAGTTCTAGCCATAGTACATGGGTTGATTTATGGTTGGATGTATACTGATCGATTCTGGTATATAGGGACAATGCGCCCGTATACGCTTGCATTCATAAATTAATACCATCACTTTGAACAATGCCATTTCTTTGTGTTTCAGTATCATACCAACATTCCCTCCGTTGATGTTAATGGATCCACCTTGGAAATTTTATCTTAATGACTCGCCGCCTACTCCTTCCTGTCGTACCGTAATGTCTCTTGTATGAAAAGGAGTGATAATGGTTATCTTTCGATTAGGTTGCGCAATAGCGTGAACTCATCAACCATTGTTGCAATCGAGAAGACAAGGTAGTGTAGGTAGAACTCAGTACTCCAGATCGTCTCCCTGCAGACTTGTTTATAGTCCTGCGGTCGCTTTCAGTTACTTGGGGTGCTGAGACTATGACCTTAACAACTAGTCAGGTGTCCGCATCATCGGTGCAAATCCGTCCTATCCCAACCTCCCTGTGCTGTGAGCATCCTCCGAGTGCTTGGTCAACCCGGGTTTTGCGCCACGGATGTGTTTTCTGTCTTGATAGCTTGGTCTCCTTTGGGTTAGTTCTAGCAATATTCTGTGAGGGTCTGATTTGTCTTAGGTGAAAAAGGGTTGAGCTTTTGTAAGCATTGCGGCGTGATATTCTCCTAAATTTAGTCCTTTTCTACCATGCTTCAATCTCCAGATCGTACCTTAAGGGTGCTGTCAGCGCGGGGCCGGTAGCTACCCAGCTTCTTCTGGTTTTTCTTCCATTGCCTAAAGTAGAGCCATCTAGGTCGCAATATCTACAACCTCCAAGAAAGTCATGTTAATGTAGCGTCGTGATGTATGCTATCCCTTGGGCTTTTGTGGACCCTGTGGTCAGCTCCTGGCGATTTGTGTTGCTACAGGTTGCTCTTCTTAGTTTGTCTAGCTACCAGTATTAACGTGTGATTGCAACCTCCATGCTTTAGATTAGTTAACCACGCCGGCCTCTTTTGTCGATGTCTGAGCTTTTTGGGATGTGAATATCTTTGGCACACTGGGTTTTGATTTCACTGAGACCACTGGTTCTTTGGTGACTTTTGCGACCGACACGATGGCTCTTACTATGACCATTCTGTTACAATTCAATGTGGTTACTTCATGTAGTCGATTTTTCCATCGTTCAACCTCTTCATCTGAATTTGACGTGTAAGATCTATCACGGTCCCATGAGATTTGTCCATCCGTAGTTGGGTTCACTTGGTCCCCATTTCACATGGTGAGCTGGAAGATGCAATCTAGTTCCCTATTACTATCGTCATCGCGCATTGGTTCAGTATAGCGGGCAGCTTCAGCTAGATCCAAAGGAATGACTACTCGAAGTGCATTCTTTTCAAAGATTATTTTCCACTTTTTAAGGTTGATGATTCCATTCATGTCTATTGCCCATACTATTCCTAGTAGTGCCGGATAGGGTTATTGTTTCCCATGATTTCTATGACTTCAAAATCGGCATGCGTACAGGCACTGTTGATATCTATGATAACCCCTTTCAATATTCCCATCAGCAGGATCTTTTGTTGGTTTGCCAATCGCAATTGGATCGGGGACCATTGCGGTGTAGGCATGCCCATGTGCTCCCAGGTCTATTTTGGTAGGACATTCATGTCGAAACCTAGATCTAAGATGACCTGGTCCATTTCGTAATCGCCAATCTGGGTAGTCAGCTACATCTCCCGTTTGATGCGTAAGATGTGTTTGCCCAATTTCCAGATCATGAGTGGTTCATCTACCCCCACACACCTAGCTATTAATTCCTGTAACCCTTTCACCGCGTTGGCATCCCGTAGGAGCTTCATATAGGTTTTTAAAAAGGCAGTTACCAAGGCATTATCCTGTTGTAGGTCCGGTTGCTCCTTACTACCCGAAGTCGATGCTTTTGCAAAAATTTTCTTAGCCTCCAAAAAGGTTTCCTTTGCTTGCACCAAATCAAATTTCAGTTGCTTTACGGGAGCCTTACAAACCCACATATCCTCTTCCGGATTTTCCCCCTTATCTTCCCCAATAGCGACACCACTTATGAGATCATGTTTATGTTGGGGCCTTCAGTGCGGGGTTCAGCCTTCATCATCTCGACGTTCTAGGCAGGACTAGTTGGGAGCACTCCTTTCTCCCTTAATTGTGAGAGTAGCATGGGGTAATTAACTGCATCGTGATCAAATTGGTAGCATGATGGACAACAAGCTCTAGTAGGATTCATACAATCCTGCGCGTAATGTCCCTGTCCACCACAATTATAACATATCAACTGTCCACGACCCCATCTAGGCCCCCATCCTCCATGCCCTCGTCCACATATCGAGAATCCCTCGCACACGAATGGTGCAGCCGGTTTGTGTCCGCGCATCTCTATTTGCATCCTACACATAGGGGGTCGATCCATCAACATGCGGCAATCTCTTTCCTCGTGACCCATTGTTCTGTAAAATTTACAAAATAAGTGTTGAGGAGGTTGTCGTACATTTGGCAGTAGGTAGCAGCCATCCATCGCATGCTTTCCCCTACCTGGAAAATCACGCACCACAGTGGGGAAATTTCACTCGGTCCCATCTGTGCCTCTAGTCGCAAGGTAGTTGGCCCCCTTGTTACCGCAAAATTCACTGCAATCAGACAGTGATCTTTATTGTGTCCTTGGCTTCTACACGTCCTACACCATACTTCTTCCTGGACTTCTGGGCACGATGCCTGGTCTTGTTTTAACTTCTGTATTTCTAAACATAGATTTTGGACCTGCACTTGGATTTGTTGAACTCCCAACCCTGGGTCCTATACCGGGGTCTCGTACATCTGCATTGTTGCCTCCAGTGCTTTCGCTTGGGTTGAGATCTTCTGTTGTGACAAGGCTGACTTCAGATATGGCATTAGTGATGTGATGAACCAAGTGCGGTGTTGTGCATTCATCAAGGTCATGTTGGCCTCATGAATATTTATTTTCAACCTCTGATCCAGATCCCACGAGGTCTCACTAGGCATAATCGTGATTTATTTGAATCTTATTACTGACTCTGATTCCAATTTTGCCGGTTGAACTCATTTTTTAATTCAGTGTGGATGTCCACTATCCTCGCCATCAGGTTGATGCTCTTCTTATACCATGTTAGCACTCGATCCTACAGTGTGCTGACTAAGATAGCTTTCTTGATATTATCGTCTGTGATCTACTGTGCGTCCCATACTGAATTCAATAAAAACCAAAACTTTTCCGGATCTTCACTTCCCGCTCCTTTGAATATTGGTAACTGGATGGCACTCGCCATTACTATCATCCTAATATTTTGTCACTCTTTTCTCTAGCATCCCTGTATTTCACAACAGACACCCCTTAGGTAGATCTCGGTCCCAGCAACAGAATGATTTGTTGGCTTATTTGGGCTTGACCCAGGTTTAGAAGAAATATTTATCCAAACAAGTCTCACAGCTACCAGCCCTTTCGGCAACAACCCGCGAAGCACAAACTTAGGTCTCACCCAAGGTAGTAGGGGAGGGTGTTGGAACCAGGTTTCTGCACCCTGGGGATGTCTTGGATGTGGTTTGGGGCTTGCACACTGTTCTACAGCCTCACGCTACACCAAATCCACGCAAATTGGAATACTCTTAGCGCGCTTATTACAGATTGAATCACTTATTACTAGTTTGATCTAGTTGAAACGGTCCTTAAGCAAACATTTATTACTTTTGTTTACCTCACGCATCAAGATTAACCCAGTTCACATGTATTCAATAGTAACAAATGTCGAGATCATAACAGTTCGTTTATCATAAAAGAGTAAAATCACAATTAACACAAAATTTAGAAGAAACTTATCTTTATTATCAATCTTCAACAATACATCCATATCCACCCTGCGCACTCAGTTGTAGGGGTCTGTACACATAGCTGTGAACTTTCCAGGCCTCTGCGCACACATCTGCAGAGCCTCTACCTTCTACCCTACTCCCTTGACTCAGACTTACAATTTCTCTCAGACTATTCACCCATTACATTCCATTCTCCGAAAGAACTACCTTCCCTCATAGAGCCCCACTCTATTTATACTTTCCCTTGGCCTATGATCCCTCTGTGGGCCGACTCTATTACTATTTCTTTACATTATTTTTGGGCAGGCTACCCTTTGACTCAACCTACTATAGTTCGTGCTTTGCACTTACCACATAGTCTTTTACCCTAATATTACCTAAAATTCCGGGCTTTGCACCCCATACTCGTTCCGTGGGGCTTGTGCTACCCAACACTTACTTAGCCACAAAAGTGATCCAAGACTAGGGAACCAAATATCTGAATACGACTACAGCGTTGATCAAGAAAAGTAGAGAGGATGTTGAAATGGAAAGGGAAGAAATCAAGATTTTTATATAGATCTATGAGTAGCTCCATGCTTTTGTTACCAAGACCATAATAGAATATTCACAAGTATATAATGGATTGGATGCCTTGGTAAGGATGCACAAGATACCTTTTGCTGGAAAATTTACATAAGTAAAGGGAAGGATCATTATCAGGCACAAGATAATTGATTTCTTGAGAAACATCAAACAAGTGTCTACTTAGGATGAGCTAGAGGTGACCACAGAATCTATTGTGAAATAAGTAACCAAGTGAACAAATATACACATGAACTTAAACATCTTGTTGAGAAATATACAAAAATACTCCAAGACCTATATCCTAATGTGTTGGAGGGTAAACTCGGATATAATCCCCATACACCACTAAAGGGTGAGCACATAATATCAAAGAACAAAGCTTGACACCAATATCTTACAAGAGAGTTACATGTTATGGTTGTCGAGTTACAATTTCCATAAGTTTAAGCATGATGTATTATTTTTTCTTATGGTTAGAGCCACATTTTTGTCTTATTGTAATTTTTTATTTTGAAAATAATGAGAAATGGTAAAATGTGTAAGTGGAAGTCCAAGAGTCAGATAGGGAATATGAAAATTCATTAGTAAGCTCAAAGGTTAAAGAGGAGCTCAAAAGGAAAATGTTATCTCAAGAGTCATGAGGGAACTCAAGAGTCACAAGGGTAGGTGAAAGGTCACCTCACTTATTATAAATAAACCCTCATAACTCAAGAAATGGCTTGGAATTTGGGAGAATTAGACTTGGCTCCTATAGTTTAGCATAGGAGAGAACATCTTTCTTTGGAGAAGCAAGTGGTAGCTTCATGTTCCACTACTAGGGCTAGTGTTTCATCATTGTAATTGTGTACCTAGAACTTTCACTTAGTCATCAAAAGGTCCCAGAGCTAGCACACTTTCGTGCATGTATTATGGATGTTGTAAGACTACTCCTTTAATGTTTGTGGGATATGTTATGTCCATACATGCTAAACAAAATGAACTATTTCATTGGCATTGGCATATATCTTGTTGGATGTGCATTTTTATTTTATTTCATGATCGTTTTTATTTTGTGAACTATTTCATAGGTTAATAAATGATTCTTTCCTTGCTCTTTTGTGTCTCTTTTAGGATAGTATTATTACTTTTATACTAGAGTCTCACTCTTTATTTCCCTTCAATGGAATTCCGTATTATACATTGAAATTTTTGTCTCACCAAGCTTACTCACTTTCTAGCCTCAAATTTATGTGTATGATCTCTTGTGTTGTTTATTACAGCCAAGGAATATCCTTAAGGTCATTGTAATGGTAGTTGGGCCCATATTTCAGATGGGGCTTCTATCCCAAATGGTGTGAGATCTAATTGGGACTCCATATTGGGGAGACCCCCTTACTATTGGTGGATTCCAACACCATCAATAGGTTTTTGCACTAGAAGAAGGGTCATATTACAAGTTAAGCCCATAAATTATGGTTTCAATATTTAATCTTAAATGGATTCCTCCCAAATTATAATCTAGGGATGTTTTTCTGATAGTGTAAATCTTAAAATTATTGTGAGAATAATTCATAACATGTCAAATTTGAAGTTTAACGGCGAGGGTGAAACAACTACTAAGGATCATACTCTTTAGTTTCTTAAATTTTGTGATTCTTATGAAGTTGATTGTGAAGATGTTTCTTGTAGGTTGTTTATTCTCGGTCTTCAAGGACCTATTAAAAAATGGTATCATACATTATGATATTCTTCCATTCACTCATTCGAGCAACTTTTCATGTAGCTTCATCGAGCTTTTGATAGTTATAAATATCAAAATGTGTACAAAAAATTTATTCACCTTGGAATGGAATCCGATGAATCTTTAAAAGAGTTTTTTGAATGCTTTCTTCACTTTTGTTATGAATTTCCTAAGGAATATGTGGATTTGTATTTTATCATGGATAAGCTTCAACCCAACTCATGAATCTTGATGTTGGGGGTATATGGAGTAGTCGCAAAGAGAAATGGTTTGTTCTTCTGGTGGCCTACACATGGAAATGAGAGAGCTTGAACTAAAGTTGAAGTGGTGAAGTATAGGGGGAGGACAAGGAGGAAATCAAATGTAGAGGGTTGTAATAAATAGAGTCCTCAACCATTGTATTTCAACAGAAACATTAGAGAGTAAGAAGATGGAATGACAACAATAGGGGGAGATGATATAAAGCTTCACGCTTGCATAGTAATGGGTATCAATATCTTTTCAACAGCTGAGGTAAGTCTGAGCCACCACATGTACTGTAATCTACTCACAAACACAAGTAAATCTGAAGGTTGACAGGTATTGCATACATAAAGATAACAAAAGTAACTTTTTGGTATCGCACAGGTACTTTCTTCTATTTAGCAGTGAAGACAAATCCATTTATCAGCTAGAAACACTAGAGTTTCCTTAACATTGTTTTAGGGAAGAAATACAAAATTGGAAAGGGGTTACAAAAGGGAAAACTTACTGCACATTACCATGTTTGGAATCAATCAAGAAAATATCATTTATCTCAGAGAAGCCAATCACCAGTCCATACATTCATTAATCATATTAGTGAAATCCCATGAATACAACAAACTGAACCAAAAAGGCATCACAGAATTCAGCTCTCGTGGGTCAAAATATCCGGAACCAGACCAAAACTCCACCCCCCCTCCATTAACGTAGTATTCCATATGCCTATTTATAGGAATAAGGGGAAGGTTTTACAATCATTACATAATAGAAAATATCCCCTGGACCGAGTCTCAACTATCTCAGCCAAGGTGAAGCATTGTTTCCTCCAAAAATATTACAACGAGATCCCATCCCTTTCTAGAAGAAATTAGTCATTAATACATAGAGAAAGAAGATAGAGAGAGGAAGGAGGAGGTGTCCCTTTCTCATTTCGGTGGAGGCCTCTTCTCAAGCCACATCCCTAATGTCATAGACTCTTTTCGGCTATTTGAGGTGGTTCATTTATACATCAATCGACTTTATTCAATTCTGGCATTCAAATTCCTTTGGCTCTGACTTATAGAAGTGTATTTCAGGTCGTCTTTACATAAATCTACCCATACTCCTCATTAAACACCCAGCTGCTAACCCATCAATATTTCAAAACTCTATGTACAGTGTTATAAGTGCATCATGATGTGGGATTTCAATTCATTTAAAACAGTTGAACAGGCAGGTGTTTAATTAACTCTTAGACCCCCCTTTATTACAACCCCTTTTACAACTTTTCTCATAGGGACATAGGAAAAGACCGGGGGCTCATCTTAAAATTTTTTATGGCCTTGACTTAATGTGTGAGGCCCTTTTTCTTTATAACGCATAAGACCCTCATCGGCCAATTTCCCAAACCCAAAATCTTTGTAAACCGCATCTTATGAAATATCGTGTTCAGGGCCCTTCCTTATCGCATCACAATCGTCGATAAGCCTGAAACTAGGAATTGTAGATAAACCTGGTGATGTCATCAATGCGATGTCATCACTAACATTATCACTTCCATGTGGCACCCTATGAGTAGTGACACGTGGCACCTGAAAACAACCCCGTAGGACCCCTAAAAATGCCAAAAATGAGTGACATGTGTCCACCTGCCACATCATCATCCGTACGTGCCACATCATCATCTATACTTGCCACATCATTGTTGATGTCATCCACCACATAAGTTCTAAGGACCAATCAAAAGCTGCCACGTGGTCCCCTGCAGGAGAAACAAGGAGCAGCCCGGCCCTTGGTTTGGTGGCCTTTTCTTTTGTGAATAAGAATCAGCCCCTTTCCTATTCCAGGACTTAAACCATTGCAATCATCGATAAGTTTTGGGCCTTGACCCACTGATTGCAACAAATACATTGCTCGGCTGAAATGCGATAATGCAGGACTGCAAGACCATAATATCAGCCTATAGCGTCGATAATCCATCGATGAATTATTCTTCCTAGAATGGGGACCCCACTAAAATGTGAGAATTCGATATATGTGATGCACCCAGACCCGCCAACACTGATATACAATTACAATGAACTGTCCCAAGTCCCCAGTACAATTTTTCTTCAACACTTAGCCATTTTTTTTGGGTTTTCTAAGTTTTTCCAGGTTAAAGTTCAATATGCCTTAACTTCTACTCCAGGAGTCCTTTTTTGGACTTCAATATACTGTTGGAAAGTTCTTTCTGAGCACTACGCAATGGAGAGGGACTGATTAATCTCTAATAGCTTTAGAGGCTGAAATATTGGCATAAAACGTCATTTTTTGTGTACTTGAGGCAATTGAAGACTAATAAAGTAGTGAGTGACAACATGCATAAGCAATAAGATGGTATTTCAGGGTCTAGACTTCAAGAAAATGATTCTTAGTAGTGTAAGTGGGAAAGAGCTTGCAAAATTTCAACCACATTATCTTTACTCATATTAAAAACTTTCAAAACTAGAGGTATATCTCAATTCTTAGTATTATATAGTTTGGGGTCATTGAATACAAAGGATGTGATCATATCATGGTGGAAAGAACTAGATTAATTTCACGAAAATCCAAAGGGAATTCATAGGACAAGACCACTAAGGAAAGTATACCAGTACCTCATGTCCATGTGCTACAAACTATATGGTTGGGAGAGCACTAAGTTTTGTGAATAAGGGTGGATTTAAATGCTTTACACCATAGTCACAAAAGTGAATATCTTCAACTGGTCGGATATACTTTCCCAATAACTACAAATAAACATATCAAAGGAAAAGAAGAATGCACAAACTTAGGAAACCTTGGCTCTTTATGTTTGCATACCTAATCGATGGAATCTGTGCTAAAAATGAGTTTTCGAGTATAGAATGGAAGTGGACTTGGAAATAACTCTCTATCAACATCTACTATAGGCTACTTTCCAAGGTTAGTTACAAGGGATTTTATCATAAATTAGTCAGGAATTTATTTTTTTAACTCTATTAGATGATGTTTGAATTAGAGGATCCTTACATGACCGATCAAGACAAAGAAGTTGTTATACAATTTGCAGATTGGTTTGCTTCTTCTCAAGACACCTATATTAGAGTCTTCAGATCCTAAAAGTTACCACACCTTTTGCTAAGGTATGTGACTAATGAGGTGGTCATGCAGGAGATTGGACATGAAACTTTCTTAGGGCTATCATAGAAACTACAAAAGAAGAAGAAGTCATAATGGCCTCTCCTACCTTTGTAGGTGGGGTCTTATGAGCTAGAGTGTTTGAAGGAAGTAGAAAGAGAAGTTGTAGAACTTAGCCACCTAAAGTTTGGTGAAATGTGTTTACATAAATTTGACCATAGGGGAGTATGAAAACAACACTATGATATGCTACATTATGATTGGCCATATGCTCCTCTCACTCTGGAAGACATGTAAAATATTACGAATCGGTACAATGCTTTTAGAGAAACCCAATTAATTGATGAGGTAAGCCCCTCTAACATATCACATATACCATACATTTTTCAAGAAGGGGATCAGTTGGGATTTCTTACTCTAGTTATCATTGATTCACCAAAGAGGAAGATCATGCATGCTCCCGAAGAGGAGAGGAGAAAAAATTCAAATTTTATCCAAATACGAAGGGAAAAATTGAAGCATAGGGAAGAAGAGGAGCAACATAAGATATTAGAAGAAGAGGAAATCAAGAGGAAACGTGAGGAGGATTTGTAGACCCATTATTTAGATGAATAACAAGAGGATCATGACCAAAAATTAGACATTATATTCATTCTAGAAAAAACAAGCTATTAGCCCCCACCTCGTCTTACTGGTGGCCATCTCCCATTCAATGATATAGGAATAGTCCCTCCATTGAATGATAGGGTCATGGACATTTAAAACTCCACCTTTGACTAGTTAAAGTGTAGAATAGTACAGGATATAAGAAGGTATTTTCTGAATGACCCTCATCCCCACGTTTCCATCAACACATGAATAGTGATTGTGTTGAACACTAGGTGGAATCCAAGAACAATCACAACATCAAATGCAACCTTTGTAGAAGTTACTAAGGAAAGAAATTATTTATTTATGTGAGAAAAGGAACAATTAGAAAAGGAATTTTCTACTGCAAGGCAATAGGTTAATCATCTCATGGTTGAGAACCAAAGATTGTATTCCACTAGTGCTAGTAGAAAGGAATTCAAAGAGGCTATATTTGAAGAAATCAAGCCACTGGAAGACACCATGAAATAGATATGATGAGATGGTCACTATGCATGAAGAAGTGCTACTCTTACCTAAAGTTAAAAAATAATCACCAAAGATGATGAAGGCCCCAAAGACAACTTGCTCAGCCATAAATGTGATCAAGACTGAGGCACCAAATATCTAAATACACCTACGATGTTGGTTAAGAAAATCAAATAAGATGTTGAAATGGATAGGGAAGAAATAAATATGTTTATACAGATCTATGAGAAACTCCATTCTTTTGTTACCAACACCATAATAGCATATTTTTGATAGTATAATGGATTTCATGCCATGGCAAAGTCGCAAAAGGTACCTTCTATTGGCACATTTATAGAACTAAAGGGAAGAATCATTATCATGCAAGAGATAGAATATTTCTTGAGCAATATCAAACAAGCAATTAGTCAAGATGAGCCAGAGGTGACCAAAGAATCTATTATGCAATATGTGACCAAACCAACAAAGATACACATGAAGTTGATCATGTTGTTGAGAAACATACATAAAGACTCCAAGACCATATATTCTAATGTGATGGAGGGTAAAATTAGATATAATTTTGATACACCACTAAAGGTTGAGGAAATAGTAGAAGAGTACAAATCTTGGCACCAATATAAAACAACAGAGTTACATGTTACTGCCACCAAGTTACAATTTCCATAAGTTTAAGCATGATGTGGTATGTCGTCTTATGGCTAGAGCCACATTTTTTGTCTTATTTTAATTTTGTATTTTGAAAATAATGTGAAAATGTAAAATGTGTAAGGGGAATTCCAAGAATCAGATAATTAATATGAAGAGTCATTAGTAAGCTCAAAGGTTAAAGAGGAGATCAAAAGGAAAATGGAAGCTCTACAATCATGAGGGAGGTCAAGGTGTTGGGTTGTGTTATATTCTTTCCATGCTAGCCCATGTAGTTAACCAGGGGGTTAGAGGGGGGGTGGAGGCCCCCCTTCGTCACGCCAATTGCATAGTCGGGGGGTCACAGGGGGTTTGAGAGGTGCATGTAACCCCCCTCTATGGGGTTCAGGCTAGCGCCCTGGAAAATTTTGTTTTTTGGACCCTCTTAGGTTGGGCAGACCTACCTATGGTTTTGTGCATGATTTTTGCACATGGTTTTGGATGTAATGGTTTTCGTTCCATGGTTTTAGACGTGATGGTTTTTAGTCCATGTATTGGATGCTTTAGCATGTATAAATATGTATGTAACATTGAAAGGAACATAATGAAAAATCAAGATGGTAGTTCCGGTTTTTGGATCCAGGGGAAAATCTCTGTGTATATGTGTTTTATGTGTTATTCTCTCGCATTGTTTATTTTCTGTGTTTTAGAATTCATATGCAGGTAATTTTTGTACAGGGTTAAAACCTACACAAGGGTCACAAACGGAGGGAAAGGTCACCTCACCTGTTATAAATAAACCCTCATAACTCAAGAAAATGGCTTGGACTTTGGGATAGTTAGCCTTGGCTTATCTAGTTTAGGATAGGAGAGAATATCATTCTTTTGACATGAAAGTGGTAGCTTCATGTTCCACTATTGGGGCTAGTGTTTCATCATTGTAATTGTGTGCCTACAACTTTCACTTAATCAATTGAAGCTCTCAAATCCAATACACTTTCATGCATCTATTTTGGATGTTGTAAGACTATTGTTTTAATGTTTATGGTATATTTTCTGTGCATACATGTTAAATAAAATTAACTATTTCATTGGCTTTCGTATATATCTTGTTGAATGTGCATTGTTATTTGTTTTCATTATCTTTGTTATCTTGTGAACTATTTTGCAGGTTAACTAATGAGTATTTCCTTGCCCTTGTGTACTTCCTTAAGGATATTACTATTACTTTTCTACTAGTAGAGGATAACTCTTTATTTCCCTTCCATGGAAGTACCTCTTATGCATTGCAATTGGTGTCTCACAAAGCTTACTCACTTACTAACCTCAAAGTTTTGTGTATGATATGTTGTGTTGTTTATTGTAGGCAAGGAATCTCCCTAAGATCATTGTAATAAGGACCAAGCGCATGTTTTGTATGGGGCTCCTATAAAAAATGGTGTGAGGTATAATTGGGATTCCATACTGAGGATACCCGCTTACTATTGGCAGCTTCTAGCACTAGAAAGATGTTGCTAATATCCAAGAGCATGATTTGACAATCACTATCTCAAAATCCATAAAGGGACATGACTTGACATTACACTTAGCTCAACATCCTAAGTTAAGTAACCAAAATGATGATGATGAATCATTGCTTTCCTTATTCTTAATTAATGAACAACAAATACATGTCGTTGGCCATTCTTGGTATAAACATATGATATTTTATCTTCAGAAACAAAAGTGCCCAGAATATTTAGACAAATTTCAATTCATGCAATGAAAATTAGAGTCTTCCAAATATTTGATTTTAAATTCCATGCTTTACCATGGGTCTTATGATGGTTTTTTTTACATTTCTTCGATGCCAAGCTTGCAACTAAACTTTTAACAGTCTTTCACAGTTCTACATTTGGAGGTTTTTATTTTCAGCAAAGTCCATTGCACATAAAATCCTAAGGTCTAGTTTTTATTGGCCTACAATTTTTGTAGACAGTCATAAGCATGTGAAATGTTGCAAAGAATGCTAACATGAATTTGAAAGGAAAATTTTCATGTTATTCCCCTCTTCCTGGTTATTCCCAACTTTCCATTTGTCAAATGAGGCCTTGACTGTATCGAACCAATTAACCCTCCTTCATTTTCTTGTCATATTTTCATACTTACTACCACTGATTATCCTACTAAGTAGGAAAAATTTGTTCCTCTAAAGAATTCTCATGATGAGAAGGTCATTGAATTATTTGAAAATAATATTTTCTCATGCTTTGAATTTCCCTGGAAAATAATTTCAGATAATGGCCCTTCTTTTATATCCACACATTTCACTTAGTTTTGTAATTGTTATACAAAAATATCGTCACCCTGATTATTTTGCAGTCAGTATAGGTCTATCACCACCTATACCAGCCTCCTAAGCAAGTCTCGGACCTCAGCTCTTCAAAACAAGCTTTGGAAATGAGAGAAAGACATCAAAAAAGCAATGTAACTCTGGTTCCGCACTTTCTCTCACTTTTGCCTGCGGGCCCGCACCTTTTGTTCAGAATACCTGCGGCGTACTTATACACTCTATATGTAAATGGGAGGGTGCGTACCCTTGTGAAAGTCAAAAGGCACAATTTTTATGTTAAAAAACTCACTTTGGGTTAATTCTATAGGTTTCTAGAAGGAATTTTGACGTGGATTGTTCGCTCCAAAGTGGTTCATGCATCCCAAAAAAGAAGGAGCTAATCCCTTGTTAGGAGGAGCTATCCCTTTGAAGGAGGATTCTATCCCTTTGAAGGAGGACCTAGTAACTGCCCTCCATTGCACTATAAATTGAGGCATTGGGTTAGTGGCTGGGGAGCTTAGAAGCTGAACTTTTGAGGGTGATGCTAGTGAAATCAAGACTCCCTATTTGAGCTTAAGAGGAGAGATCACATACCTTTTTGGCTTCATTGGGGAGTGAGTGAAGCTCGTCAAAGTAGAGGAGACTTCTTGTTGGACCCTGGGAGGAGCTTGTACAGCGTCAAGGCGAAGGTTGTAAAGTTCTTCTTCTTTTGAATTAATACAATCAAGCTCATTTTTCTCAACAAGTATCTCATGTTATTTGTTTCATGGACTCCTTGACTTTCATGTTAAATATGTTTTATAATATTGGTTATTCAGGTGCTATTTAATTGTTTTCCTTGTTTGTGCTTGCAGGTTTGTGACAAAGGAACTTACTTGGATCAAGGAGCGAAGGCATCTCCAAACTTGCGTTGGACATGAGGTAGGCCTTAAAACACATTTGTTTGCCATTATTTATAAAGTGCATTTAGAGAAAGATAGTGTCTGGTTGGTTTGTTTGTCATCAGGTCTTCATTAGATTCTAGGAAGGTCTATCTTGTCTGCAAGATCGACTCATCCCGTGTGACAAAATGGCGACTCTGTTGGGGACTTGATTGTTTTCCTCGTTTTTCTTTGACTCTAGAAACTTGCCTTTTTGTTTCTGTTTTTGGCTTGTTGTGTGTGGACTTGGGTAGACTTAGTGGATTTAAGTTTTTTTTTATTTTTCATTACTTTAGTCGAAGTCCGCAGTCTGCATGTGTATCACAGTGTGTACCTGTATGCACTTTTACTTTGTGCACAGAGCGTACCCGCACCTGTGTAAACTATGAACCTACGTACCCTACTAAAATTTTGAAATTTTGAGTTTTACTCTTTAAATTAGTTTTATCTTGTTTTTGTTGTGGTTATCCTCTACCCATACCTGCATGTGACTGGTTGAAATCTTTCCTTGGTTTAATTTCATTAGAATTAGGGTTTTAGGTGAAATTCCTAGGAGTTTTGCTTGTTGGGTTTGTTTTTCAATTTGGTTGTGTAGTGGCCCTGAGCTTGGAAGCTGTAGGGACTTCAGATCACCTTAGTGTCTACTAGCCTTCTTACGAGTTTGACCATTTATGAAATCTTCCCTTGTTGAGGAATCCACTTTGAGTTTTCTCTTCAGAAAACTTCGAAAAGCTTGCGATTGAAAGTTTGGATTTTCATTTTTCAAAAGGAAAACAAAACTGGTTGTTCTTGACTTATTTGTGATTCTGGGCAAATTGGTCCTTCGTTTGATTATATCCAAGTAAAGCATCCTCAAAAATACTTTTTGTGATCTTTTACTTCAAATAGGTTTTCATAGTTTGTACATCTTAAGTTTGCTTTGTTCATAGTTTTCTCAAAGATTTACTTTGGTTATAATTTTGAATGTTTTTTAAAAAAATATGAAAGGTCTCTTTTGAAATTTTTTTTGTCTTGGTAGCATTTGAGTGTTCGAATGAAAAAGAGAATTCTTGTGAAAATAATTAGTTGTCTCGTTTTGAGTGCATTGAAACGAATACTCTTCTTTTGATTTGATTGTTAAGACAGACTTGTGTTTTCAAGTATTTGCATTTTCCAACTCTTTCCTAGCTAGAACTTCATTGAAGAGAAAAGATCGTTTAATCATCTTAA
Source organism: Pinus taeda (assembly GCA_000404065.3). NCBI lineage: Eukaryota > Viridiplantae > Streptophyta > Pinopsida > Pinales > Pinaceae > Pinus > Pinus taeda. The sequence goes on along the minus strand of APFE031579770.1, from coordinate 3,165 downwards.
GTGCATTTTGTAGTGATTTTGAGTCGAGTCTTTACACCAAAAGTTTCATCTCCATCACCTCTTGACTTAATCAAAAGCCACTAAAAATCACGCTTAAAATAAAATCAATCTAGCAAATTTTTTGTTTCTAGGGCTCTAATACACCAACATAGCTTAGGCTAGTATCTTGGAGTAGGGAGTAATTAACTTTCCAAGATAGTAAAACAAACAAGTAGCTTTATCTTGCAGTAGAAGAGAAATCCAATTGTTGCATCTATGCTCTGGGAAAGCTCCTCTTAAAGGAGAAACACGAGATCGTGTCTGAACCAGTGTGGGAATCAATCCTTCCTCATTGGGAACGACGCCAGATATTCACGTATTACAAACGCTAAACCTCGGATTAACCATTGTCAAGGAGCCTGGGGTCACTTGTTGGTAAACCTCAGATTATGTCGAGGAGCCTTCAAGGGGATTGAGCTTGCTACTCTGCCTTTGCGTGCGTATCAGATCGTAGATTGTTCCCCCAGGTATATTTGTTTCTGTTGGTAACCTTAGTGACCATATTCTCTAGGATTCTTCCTAAGGTGACGGTGGCGGGAAGATCCCACTGTACTTGGAGCAGACGTCGGCTAGACTCACTTGGATTTTCTGGGGGGTTCTCTTCACTCGAGATGATTAAGTGGAGAACAGTCTATTCATTAAGCAGGTTGCCGGGGTAACTGTTCCAACCGCTATTTCTGTATCGAACTCTGCAATGTTGGATTTTATCACCAACTAGTGTTTTCGGTCCGGAAAGTTACTATTTGTGTGTGCTTGATCTCCTAGATTCTTTAGGCGTGTGATTCAATTTGTTTGGTTCTTTAGTGACTTTAGGTGGTTTTCATTGAGATTTTACTTTGTTTGCGTGTGAAGTAGTTAAAAGTCTTTAACAGTGGCTGAATTACCGAGGCATTCCCGTAGACTTCGGGGCCAATCCCCTTAGTTTGTTAACGTGGCTGAGTTACTGAGGACATCCCGTAGACTTCGGGGTCAAACTCCTGAGGACGTACCAAGTCAGCTTGAAGGCTTGAAAGTCCTCATGTCTCCTAGTGGTGATAGAAGTGGGTCACCTAAAGAAGGAGAACCTTCTTTGGTAGTATATTCTGATTCTCAACCGTTAGTAATTTCAGAAGTTACTGGTAGTATTGCATCTACTAGTGATATAGGTGAAGAACCTAAAGTATCTGAACCCGAATCTGAAGTTGTTGATACTCCCGTACCAGAGGTTGTTTCTCCATCTCCTAGTGGTCCTAGTTCTCCTAGGGTAGAAACCGTAATTACCCAAGATCTTCCTTCTGGACTCATAGCTATTGAAGAGCTTGCCATTTCAGACATCGAAGAAAGCTTTCCTTTTCCAAACAATCGACCTATCTTAGAACTTAGGGAGCGTGAATCTATTTTTTATAGTCCACCTAGGAGCACTGCTTGGTACTATTCACTGACCAATCTTTTGGAAAATCCGGGACTTAGTTTTTCACCACCTCGCATTTTTTATTACCCTGCACCTAGAGATCATTATCCTGCATTGAATATGTCTAGTCCATCATCCACGTATTCTCAATCTCCGGAAGCCTATTTGTATGGCAGTCCTTTTGTTCCCGCTGGGTATCAGTCCATCTCTGGTACTTTTTCGGGAGCATCTCCTAAACCTATCGAACAGAAGTTGTTAACTGGAAGTAGTGGTACTAAACCGTTGAGTGTAGAGGATATTTTGATGATGTCAGGTTCTCAACCTCAAGGTGGTCAGTTACCACCTGGGGGGCAACCTCAAGATACTCAGTATGTGCCTGGGGAGCAACCTCAGGGTACCCAGTATATGCCTGGGGGGCAACCTCAAGGTACTCAATTTGCGCCTGGGGGACAACCTCAAGGACAGTACATACCTACAGGACAGTACGTTCCTCAAGGTCAACCCCAGACCCAATATGTACCCCAAGGTCAACCTCAGTATCAATATGTACCCCAAGGTCAACCTCAGTATCAATATGCACCCCAAAATCAACCTCAATATCAATCTGTACCTCAAGGTCAACCCCAGTATCAGTACGTGCCTCAAGGTTATCAACCCCAAGGTCGGTACCCATCTCAAGGTTACCAACCGCCTTCTGGTCAATCATATTATCAACCCTACCCTCAACTCGGTTATGGTCCTCAATATACTCAACCCGTTATGGGTCCATAACCCGGAACGAATTTAGTGTGGGATCCATCTCAATCCCAGCAGGTCTTGCAACCGAACATGCAGCCGTCATCTCAACCTGGACAACCCTTGGTTTCTGGTCCATCTCAGCAACCCGTCCAACCTACTGTTCAAACTTCTGCACCTTCTGTAGTTTCTCAGTCTGGGCCTAGTACGCCTCGTTCTCCGCCTCAAACGTCTGCTGCAACTACTGCAACATCTACTCCATCTACCCCACCTTCTTCTAGAGTATCAGCAGCTCCGGTTTCTACTCTTCCTGTATCTACTCCTCAGACATCTTTACCTCAGTCTGGATCTACGGTCCAGACTTCGGTTCAGATGCCTGTAGGAAGTACGGTTGTCACTTATCAACCTCAATTTAATCAACCTCTGTACCAAGGACAGTATCAATACGGTCCTGCTGCGTAGCAACCAACCTATCAGTATCAACCATACCCTGGGTATCCATATCAACAACCTCAGCAACCCCAGTATGGTCCGGTTAATCCTAGTTTTCCAGGAGGTCAAAATATCCCAAATACGATTCCCATTCCTAGTTATCCTGGATATCCTCATCCTGGGGCTGGTCTGTAGACCCCAAGTTTTAGGGACCCTAATCGTCAGTTACCATTTATCGCAACTTTGGACTTGCCTGACTTGACACGCCTTATGAACGATCCAATTAACTATCTTCCGTATTGGCCGCCAATGCCGCATAAGTTACCCAGTGATATTCCTAAATTCGAAGGTAAGCCAGGAGAGGACCCGTCAAACCATGTGATGAATTATCACCTCTGGTGATCCAACTCCATTTCTGATGATTCTATTCGTTTACGTTTGTTTCAGCGCACTCTAATTGGTCTTGCGGCCAATGGTATATCGAATTACCGCGAGCCACTTTTTATGATTTTAGTCAGTTAGCTACCTCGTTTTTAACTCATTTTCAGTTGCCAGTCAGATATGACAAT
>APFE031579759.1:0-11230 GCA_000404065.3 Pinus taeda | reverse complement strand
ACATTCATGAATTGTAGTTTATATGTTCACCATGTCTGATGAAATAAATGTGATGGTTCAATCTAGTTTGACTATGTTCTTCTTTTATTTTTATGTTATTGGCATTGTCTTTAAGTCATTTATCACTCTCAAAAGTGACATGAAGTTCTTGGCAGTGGTCTGGAGGCTGACCTGGAATTATGGCTTAAATTTCGGGACAACACTCTCTTAACTAGAAATTTTCATCTATAACCACACAAAGGTAGTGTCATGCATGTTGTTAGAGCCCTATAACTTCATCCTTGTAGGCTTGTGCATGTTATTGGGGGTGAAGTCAGAAGAAAGTAGCTTCAACTTGGGGTTTGGTCACCTTTGGTGGTTCTTTGGACCCCAAGTGTCTTGTAAACCTTGATGGATGTCCGTGAGTTGTAAGAGTGAGGCCCACATGCATAAATAAAGCTTGGAGGTTGGGTCCTGTCATAGTAACTCTTGATATCATGTTTACTGTGACAGACCAGTGAAATTAGGTAAATGTGGGGTCGGGGTGTTGCACATCATCTTAATTTTCTCCAAATAAGATGGCACAATTAGATATTCTCCTCTATAAACACCATTTCTTATTCAATAACTACAGTTAGGCGTGGAGGCCATATTGAGTGGTGTAAGCCATTGACATTGTAATATTATTCCTACACGAATACTAAGTAGTAGCAACGAGAGAACTAAAACCCTACCTTCCTCATTTGAAAGAAAAACCTAGTAAATTATCTATAGTATAGGAATAATTTCTTCATTCATTTTGAAAAGTTAATAGAGAGGGTTTTCAATTATGTATGTTTTTATGCAACATCTTGGTTGGAATTTATTTTTTAATATTATAAAATCAAATTGACTTGGATTGGAAAAATGATTAAGGTACAAATCTTGTAATTATTTTCATATAAAATTAAATAGTCAAATAAAACATTTTTAGTGTGATAACACAAAAATGATAATGAGAGTCTAAAGTATAATCCAAATCCAATTGAATTATAACAATTGAAAATTGTCAAAGCAACTATATGTGTGTCATTTTATCATATAAAATAAAATTCATTGACTTATTTTTTTAAATTTTCTCTATGTGGCCAATTTCTCTATGGCCTTTCTTCATTATGTTTTCTTTCGCTCAAAATATGTGAAATTAGCTTTAACCTTATAAATTATTGAAACCATATTCCAAATAGCAGTGTAGGTGAATCAATGCCAAATTCCATGTTCATCCATGCTCTATGTTAGATAAGGCATAGGTAGCATAATAGATAAAGGAAAGCCATTTGGAAGGAAAGTTACATGGTTATGTTGTGTGGAAGTGTAGAGGAAGCTTCCTCTACACAATGAAGGTACCTCCTTCTGAACTCTCAACATGATTTAATCAACTTCAAATAACGTTCTTTCTCTACAAATGTTGCCTCCTACTATAGAGAGAGAGAGTGAAAATACCCATACAACTAGGAGAATGAGAGACATGAATTTATATAGCCATACATTTATGAATTAGCAAGTTGATGTAGTTATTTCAATTTCAACGATTAGATTTTCTCATGTATATTAAATTTCTGGTATATATTTACACATTTTAGAATTCTCAATTTTTTTTGGAAGTGTAAAGAAGTTTGTGAATTACCATCATCCTTATATCTATTTGAGATTTCAAAATATATAAGGAAATTGCATAGGTATGATAAAAAGGAAACTCTTCCAATCTAATGGGTTGAAAAAATTCCAAATTTATGTAACATGTCATGGAAACCTAAATAAACACATCTCAAAATTAATTCCCAGAAACCTTTGATTTCATTGTGTCGGAGTGTGAAGGGAACTTGTAGAATTGCGAAAGTGTTTTATGAGCATTCCAAAATTTTGTAAGAATGTCCATCAGTATCTTACTTATTCTTGGTTTTCCTTCCATAAGAAATAAATGTCAACCCACATATATAAAGCATCCAACCAAAACATTTGTAAATAATCATGTACTATACTTTAATTGTCATTTTATGCTAGTAATAAAAAGAAATGGCAATTGAATGAATCACTTATTCCAAGTTCATTGTGGGTTGAAAATGCTTGATGCCGCCTAGATATGATTGCACTAACACAACTTCAATGGCTACGTGTGTGAGGCATGTTGGCCGATGTCACATTCCACAATATGGGGGACTAGTTAAGATTATATGCATTCCAAAATTAAATTTTTACCAAAGGCATTAATGTATATCAGAATGACAAGATTATGGGTTCAAAATAGATGTCAAACTCCTCCTCTTCTGAAGTTGAAATGAGCTCCGATGTCAATTCTTGGTTGGGATTTTCTCCAAATGAAAGTACTAAATGGCATCTAGTTCTACAAACAAATATTTACAAAATGCCAAATCCTTTGACAAATGCATGGTTGGTCATTTAATGCTAATTCCATAAGTTAATTCTTTGGAATTACAATGAATGATTAGTAGAGTTATGAAGATTATGGGGATTTTGAGCTTTGAAAGATATAGAGATGGGCCAAGAATGTTTGTACTAGGCCTCATGAAGCTATCAGATGATTTGATGGATACAGTCAACAAGTGCGAAAATGTGGAGAATGGTGATTCTTCACACTTCTTCGCACTCTCGCACACTAAGCTTCCTTCAAACTAGGAATCATAATTTCTTTTATCTCCTTCTATGATAAAAAATAATTACATATATATCTCTTTCGGGCATACAAATATCTTGAAAAGCCGAACTCTTATGAAGAGACATACATAAATATTGGACTATCATATTCATAGGGAAACACATTTTGATTTTGTGTACATCAATTAATATGCTACGGTGATACACATATTAATAGAGCCTGTCATTAATATAATCTGATAAGATTCTTAATTCAATGTGGATGTTCGGATTGCACATCTCTCACACTTGAGTGAAGATTTGTGAGACACTTTCTAAATTAAAATATTGGTCTAATAGTGAGGAGACAAAGAGCTCTAGTATTGTGTGGAGTTTTAATTGAAAGCTTTCAATGTGTCGAGGAAGCTTCCTTTACCTTCAACATTTAGAATGAGGCTCTTCAAACTATTAAATGCACTAAACACTAAGTAGATATTATTTATTCTAGAGCTAAAGATACAGATTTTGGTAAAACTAATTAATCAAATATTGCACTTTGATCAAATTGATAAAAAAAATTACTGTAGTGTGGTAAAATTACTCAAACATCATTGCCTTGTCTATTACTTTTATTTGATGAAATTATTAGTCATTATTAAATATTGAAAAATATTACAAAATATTAAATTCCTCCATGGCACATAGATAAAGTCATTTATGTAAGGAGGGGGTGGGAATATTTCAATAGTGAGGGAGAATTTCATTAGTGATTTCTCTAAGAGTGACATTGAAACTGACATTGTGATGCTATGTGGAGGTGGCCTTCATTGTGCAGATTGCAAAGAGTTGAAGTGCAGAGGAAGCATGTGCAAGGAGGTAGATTTTGTTGTACTCAGTATGAAGTGTGGATGTGTAGAGGAAGTTGAGTTGAAACTATTAATAAGTTCAATAATAAGTTGAAACTAAATTTTAACATAAAGCATTTAACCCTCTATATCACGAATCAAAATCCTAGTTTTGCATCTCCTCCTAAATTCAACACTCACACTAAACAAAATTAAACTCTATATATACCTCTCTAACCCATGAATAAGCTAGGAAAAAAGACTAAACATATATTCCTCAAATTCCATCTTGATAGTTATTAAGTATAATTTTTTTATTCTATTAATAAAAAATATTATTATTTTTATTTTTATTATCAATAATTAATCTTTAATTAAACTTTATCAATGTAATTTGATTTTGAAGGTTTTCATTGCTAAAATAATGTATTCCTTTTAGTTTTATTTTCATCCCTAGAAAATCTCTGCACACTGGATCACATCCCAAGGGAAATCCCTAAATTAGCAAAGCCTAACTGTGAGGGCATCCTCGAGAATTGATAGTGTGACATCCAAATAGAACTAATGAGCAATAGAACCTGAGAAATTAAGCTAACTTGTAAAGTAGTTAAGGCTCAGTTAAAATTATTTTATAATTTATAAATAGAAATAACTATAATTATAATTTGTTGTATCTTATGAATAAAACATATTAATTTTTCTTCAATCGTAAGTAATCAAATGTAATTTGCAGATCTTAAGTATTTGACATTTTTAGATATCTTAGACATGTTGGTAGACTTTGATAAGCATTAAAACATTTATCTCATGATAAATTTCACATTGTCAAAAATAAAAACAACTATACAAGTTAACTAAATCATAAATTTATTTTAAATGGAGTCGTCTTTAGAGGGATTTTCAAGTGCCGAATCCACCCCAAAAAATCTTAAGTATTTTACATTTTAGATATGCTAGATATGTTGGTAGACTTTGATAAGCATTAAAACATTTATCTCATGATAAATTTCACAATGTCAAAAATAAAAACAACTATAAAAATTAACTAAATCATAATTTTTTGGATTTTCAAGTGCCGAATCCACCCCAAAAATGTGAGGTGAACTCTTGATTTGTGTTATTTAAAGTCATTTTAGAGAAACTAGACCCGAAAGGGGTTACCCATCAAGCTTATGAGTTCAATAAATTTAGAGAAAATAATATACCTGAAAAACTCACCTGAAAAGTTTCCAAAAAGTCTAACTACACACAACTCTATTTGAAATTATTATTATTGTTAACCATGGGGATTGACCAACACTTTACCATATAAATCCTTAATTTGTGTATCGGGGTTTGTTACAATATCATAGGTCAATGTCATGGATTAGTAATGCCACATGTCCGAGAAACCATAACTCTTGTCCAGAAGTCTAACTACACACAACTCTATTTGAAATTATTATTATTGTTAACCATGGGGATTGACCAACACTTTACCATGTAAACCCTTAATTTGTGAATAGGGGTTTGTTACAATATTATAGCTCAATGTCATGCATTATTAATGCCACATGTCCAAGAAACCATAACTCTTGTTCACATGACTTTTTTTTTAAATAAATATATTTAATTAAAGTGATATAAAGGGCACAATCACATTTAAAATAAATGTGAGTCGTTGATCTATAACAATATTCGGAGTCGTCTAATGAGGCGGAGGAATTGCCCTGATGGCCAAAAGTGGCTGGAATCTAGGTAAAAAAATTTCAATTGCCTGGATGGTCAAAAGTGGCTGGAATATCGGTAAAAAAAATTCAAAAAATCTTGTAAAGGCAGCATTTGAATCGTGTTTTTGATGGTGGCGCCATCAAAAATGCCTAGGACACCTAAAATTTTGAAGTTTAACAACTATAATTTGGATTTACAAAATTCCTTGCCGGATTTTCTCTAAATATGATCGGAATTTCCATAACTTACCGGCTAACTCCTCTGCCTCGTTAGACTACGCCACAATATTCACCTCACTTTACTATGAAATTCTTAATTTGTAAACAATATTTATTACAATAACATAAAGAACTATCACAACTCAGTAATACCACACCCATGAAACCACAATTAATATTGAGATTAATTTTTTAAATTAATTAATTTAATTAAAATGAAATAATTATTTTTAAAATAAATCTCAGCCTTTTATTTATGAATACTATAAAATATGTTCTAGAATATCATTGAAAGTATTCTACTTAATAATCATCCATAATTAAACTAAAATTATAAAAATCTCATTCCAAAATAAAAACACCTAATTAATTAATTAATTACTCCATAAAATAAAGAAAATTCTTTATAATACTTTCTAAAAATCAATAATTTTTATTATCACTTATTTTTAAATTAAAGATCAGTCCCTTGAATCTAATATGATGTAAAAGGAAAAACTATAATTATAACTTTTAATAAAATATTAATAAAAAATTTGAATAGTTCCTTAATCGTTAATTAAAAACTATAATTATAACTCTTAACCGATTATCAATAAAAAATATTCAAAACTATAATTATAAATCTTAACTGATTATTAATAAAAAAAAAATATGACTAGTTACTTAATCATTAATTAACATTAAATGGAATCATATACATTACTTCCTAGGTCCAACTAATAGCAACAGTCAAGCATGCTAAACCTTCCTACGTCCAACTAATAACAACATTCCACCCTGTTAAACCTTCAAACCTCCAGCTCGAGACTCAAATATTAAAATCCTTCTTCTCAATGCGCCCTCGTAAATGAAACGCTCCATATTCATAGTGCCAGGCTGGTATTTAGAGTGTAAGTCGCCAGACTGGTTTTTAGAGTCTTTGTTCTCACTCCTCTCCTTTTTATATGGATCTTTCATCCCCGAAAACCGGAAAATGGAAACCTTTAATGGAAACTTAGGTCCGTAATTTTTATATATATATCATCCTATAGCTATAGCTATAGCCTTACGGTCTTCTAAATCATTCTGGTGAGGTCCACAAAGAAGCTACTTACCTTACACCAATGATCCAGGGATTCAGGTGAGTCTTGCATATCTATGTCTTCCCTTTCGCCTCCATATACCTTGTTGTCTCTTTTCTACCTTGTTGTCTCTTTTCTAGGATTTTCTGTTTCGAAGGTTTCGTAAGCTCTAGGTTCCTGGATAACTAGCCCAGAGATTCGAACCCTCGCTTCGTAGATGCATAACATTTTGAACTCTGCCGGTGAAGATATGCCGCATAGAGGTAATAACAGAGATTCAGGTATTGAACCCACAAACACTGAAGAACGAAGAAATCCTGTTCACTGTGGTGGGAGCTCTCTTATTCCACATGCCTGTCACACAGCAGGTCCTCTCTTATTCCACAGGCCTGTCACACAGAAGGTCCTGTCGTGACGACCTGCTGTGTGATAGATCTGTGGAATAAGAGAGCTCCAACCACAATCAACAGCCGCTGGGTTTCTTCACTCTTCAGTGTCTGTGGGTTGAACACCTGAACCTCCGTTATTACCTTGCGGCATATCTCCACCAGCAGATTTCAAAATGCTATGCGGCATATCTACGAGCGAGGTTCGAATCTGTGGGCTAGTCATTCACGAAGCTAGAGCGTACAAAACCTGTGAAACAGAAATAAACCTAGAAAAGAGACAACAGGGTATATGGAGACAAGTCAGAAGAATCCGTGGATCATTGATGTAATGTAAGTAGCTTCTATGACCAGAATGATTGAACAGAGTGTCCTCAACTGAAGAGGGCCACTGTAAGGTTATAGCTAGTATCACATATGATGAGATATATATAACTAGTGGTGAAGATCCTAATGCCAACATTATGAGAGGAGGATTAAGGAAATACATAGGTGTGACGAGTATTAGTAGCAAGTAGATCGTTTTAACTTTCCTCAGTATTCTGCTCACATCAAAAGCATAATAGAAGGTTGATCTCCTTCGGAAATTGCGGTCAACATTAAGTATGTTGTGCGAAGGGCTGCAGAAAACATAGCGCCTCTAATTAGTGTGGCGAACAAGGGTCAGGAGTTAGAAGTCCATGGATGGGAAGTTTCTCCTGCAATGCCAGACTGCCATCATTACTACTGCTTCAGCCGCATTGTTGTCTTCCAATATAGGTATACATGCTCAAATTGTATACCTTCGTTCTTTTTCTTTGTATAACTGTGCAGATCCTAGGTATCCCTGGAAGCCCATTACATTAATTTCCACCGAACAAAGAATTTAAAATAGAAAATGATGAATGGGGATCATTCTACCCGTCAAACCCTTAAAGTCCTCGCCTGGATGGCAGCCATCTGTCATAGTGCGCGTATACCTCACTGCCACCATTCGACATGGTAGTCCGATGAACCCAATATTAGTTGGCCCGGACCACATCTCGCTCGAGGCGCACCCATAACCTGATTTGGCTGATCTGTTGAAGTCTCAAAGATGTGGTAGATGCGACCATTCTACTTGGTAGTCGGATGCACCCAATTTCAGTTGGCCAGGACTACACCTCCCTCTAGGCCCACCCATAAGTTGATTTGGCTGATTTGTTTAAGTGTCAAAGATGTGGTCTAACCTTTAGATCAGAAGCTTTGGTTCCAACAGTTATTATTATAGTTTAGATATTTGCTTGCTAGTTGCTTCAACATGGTGTTTTCAGTGGTTTCTTCCATTGAAAAAGAAATGTGGTTGATGCTTATCTTTTTATATAAGTGTTATTTTTTATTTTTAAGGCTGAAAAATAAGTTAGGAGAAAGAATGTTTTTATAAATTTAAATATATTAGAAATATATTTAATTGAGTTATAGTTTTTGTTTTATTGCACTTATTTATTTCAATACTTGGCATATAACCTTTAACCAATAGAAGCTTTTCAATACTTGGCATATAACCTTTAACCAATAGAAGCTGATTCTATGATAACAAAGTTTTCTATATTTATAATTACTAATCTTTATGTCAAATATATAAATCTCATATTTAAAGAAAAGGTGATTTCACAAAAAGCTAATTTGATTTTAGTTTCAATTTATTTAAATATTGGGCATATATTCTTTGATCTATAGAAACTGATTTTAAGCTAACAAAGTTCCTTATATTTATAATTAGTAATCTTTATGTTAAATATATAAATCTCATATTTAAAGTAGAGAAAATTTCACAAAGAGTTTATCTGATCCATATTAATAACCTTTTAAAGATTTCTAATAGCATTTTAAAGAAATAGTTAATAATATTTTTAAAAATCTAATTTAATTTTTATGATATTAATTAATTAGATTTTTTTTTTTATAAGTTGATTTATGCTTCTCAATAACTATATTATGAATTTCAAAATCAATATCAAAATATATTCAATCACATCACAAACATAATAAAAATATTTTAAAAACAAAAAAGTGAATATATTGAAGTTTTAATAATAAAGATATCTCATAAAAATTAATAAACTTTTAATTGAAGTTAAAATAAAAAATGTCTATTTGAAATTTCAATGGTCTCAAATTATAATATCATAAAAAATAATATCATAAAAATAACTTTTTAGAATATATAAATATCTAATTAACCTTAAATACACAATGCCTATTGGATTTTTAGATTAAAATAATTTAATAATAAAGTTATTTTAAATTATAATTCAATGTTAAATTCCAGAGTGAAAAATCATATAAATATTAAAAAATGTTATATCTCAATATTTTAAATTAATAAATTAATAATTAACAATTAATATCGTGTTTGTTTTGATTCGGATTTCTTAGAACAAATTAATATTCTTTTATGTTACATAAAAACATATTAATGTTATTTTTAGATATAATTTCAATATAAAAAAATATTTTTTTGTTATTTTTAGAAATAATAATATCAAAATTTATGAAAAATTGAAAGTTTATCAATTACATTTAAATATTTAGATATTATGTCTCATAGATTTTAAATTAAATATATAAATTATAAACCAAGTTATTAGAATTTATTATAATTTAATCGTTAAAACAACTAAATAAAAAGAATGCAATGCAAACAAAACATAAAAAGATAAAAAGAAAAAAAAGTAGTCAGAAGAAAAATTCCCATTACCCTCTATAAAATAGGTATCCATATATAAAAATAAGTATTAATTTTACAATTATATTTTCCTTTTGTTTTTCTATCTATTTCTCACTTATGGCCATAAAAAGAACTGAATCGATATTAACTCATTTCATTGATCCAATTATGTAATCTTGATACCTGCAGTTATGCCCGATTCGATTTCTAATGGTGCTTACGCAATAGTACCAGTGCGAAGAAGGCAACGCATAAAGGTCGCTGCCCGTGGTGCAGGAAGCATTAAAGCCGCTAACGCTAGAGGGCGTCAATTACCAAGAAAAATGGATGTCCATCAAGAAGTGAAGAGATTGTGAAACTTATTAATCACCGGATTTAGCGTGCTCAATCTGAATTCTGGCTGGCCATGCTGAATCTGGTGATAAATATCGGTTTTTCTTGGTAATTGATGCCGTTTAGCAGTTCTAATAAGCCACTTTTATGAGTTGTTTTATTCTCACAGGTATTATTATGTAATCAGCATTAGGAATCGAATCTGCATACCTGCAAGGACCAAGATTAAAGAACTGGATTACTGAAACGAGAGAATTTTGATTTAATTTTGTCTAATACCACAAGTCAGAAATAAAAAACAAAACTATTTGTTTTTACAAAATTAATACATATTTTTATATAGAGTAATGCAAAAATTTTACCTGATATACCAGGGTTGATAATTTTGTACAACTATTTATTCCTTTACTTTTTAATATTTTTCAAAACATTAGTTAATTATTATTATGATTCTTCTTCAAATGATCATGAATAATCATAAGTAGAATGGTGGCAGTGCCCCATACCCACACCATGACAGACAGCTGCCATACATAGCGACCTTTAAGGTTAAAATAATATTTATTCATTATTTTTTATTTTAAATTGTTTTTAAGTGAAAATTAATCTAATGCCCTTCTATAAACACCTAGAATACCTAAATTGTTTTTAGGTGAAAATTAATATAACTCTTTTCTGTGAATACCTAGAATATTTACATTATTTTTAAGTGAAAATTAATCTAATGCTCTTCTATGAATATCTCGAATTTCACAAGCATATAAAAAACACAATAAAATGCTAAAATTTGAACGTACATACTTATATGGGAAGACATCAATGAAGTTGAACCAGTATTAATGGTGGCAGCCATCTTCACTGGACGAATCGTTCCAAGAGGTCCCAAGATGTGTTTTTTTATTTTATTTTCATTAATAGATTTTTGTTTTAGTGGGAGCACTCCAACTCTAATGGCCAGGCAGCCATGAGATAAACTTTAAGACCTCCCAAGAAATTTGCAAACTGCAGAAAACCTGCAGACCGAAGGGACCAGGAAATAGAGAGGAATGATAGAGGAGGAAAGCGGGGGAGAGATCCCCTCCTATCGAGATGCAAACATAATGTTAATACCAGTCCTCGGAGCGAGATGGCAGGGAGAGAGCAAAGGTAAATGTTTACCATGTGCGACGGAGAAACCAAGATTCATCATACCGATGAACAAAGTGGAGGGATACAAAAGTTACATGAAAGACCATGCACTAATATGTAAGTTCATTATAGTATGGCCGACATAAAAGGGCCTCACCAAATGGATTCAACAAAAATGGCAGCCCTGAGGCCATATCAAGCTCAAGTTGGGAGCTAGAGGCTTCTTCGTAGTAATATTCTCGAA
>APFE031579750.1:6992-19057 GCA_000404065.3 Pinus taeda | reverse complement strand
CCCTCTCTGGTTACAGGTAGGCTAGGACCTGTAGCTAAAAGATTGGTCAGTGGTTACCTCGGTCGTATTCCCTTTAGGAAGTAGGGAACAACCTGAGTGTTAACAGAAACTAGTTCACTTCTTGACTATACTAAACAATTTAATATCAAGCATTGGATGTCCACTCCATATCATCCAAATGGAAAAGTGGAGGTCGCTAATAAAGTGCTATAACCTCATCGGATAAAAGTAATCCAACTACATCATAAGGATTGGGTGGAAAAATTATGTGTGGCACTTTGGGCCTAACGAATTACCTCAAGAAGTACTACAGGCCTCACCCCTTATGAGCTTGTGTCAGGGAATAGGGTGGTACTTCCAATCGAATTCAAAGTCAAAACTTTAAATACTGCACTTCAATTGGGGATGGATCTAACAAAAGCAATACAACATCGACTAGATAAGCTTAATGAGCTTGAAATATGTTAGAACACCCTTCAATAAACAATCCTTGTTCAATAACAACGGGAAAAATGGCATGATGGGTTCATTAAAGAGAAAAATTTTAAAGAACGATACTGCACTCTTTTGTTCAATTCAAGATATAAGTACTTCAAGGTTAAATTATACACATGTTGGTTGGGGTCATATGAATTTGACATAGTCAATGACAATGGTTCTATTAAATTGTGCACCATTATTGATGATCAAACTCCATTGATGGCTAATAGATAGTGATTAAGGTTATATCAAAAGCCTCAATCAAAAGAGGAATACATCCAATCCTTAGAGAAACAAGTCGATATGCATACTATCGATAAGGTGGCTTTGCCACCCAATTCTACATCCCTTTGACCCTTCTTTGTTTCTAAGTAAAAGAAAAAAAAAAAATTGCCAATGAAAACCTAGTTTTGGGTGCTTTGGGCACTTTGTGATATTGGAAAACTATATTTCTACCCAAATCACTAGGAATAAAAACTTTTTGATTACAAAAACCTTATTGGAAGGCGTGGTTGGACAAAATTATGCCAGAAAACTAGGTAACTTGCTAGTAAGGTTTGAAAAAAAAAAGAAGGAAAAAATACATATACATATGTAATAAAGTTTTACTAAGTTATTTGTCCTTTCCTTCTCTACAAGAAGCACATAATGAGAATATACAAGTTGTTTTCAGGATGGCTACAAAATTGAGTACAGAGCACGCACAAGACATGTTAGTCAAGCATGACAATGTTGCATCCCTTCCTACAATTTAGGTGTTTTCTTTCAAAATCCCTCCATTTCTTTTCTCTAGTAAAGATTTTAAAGAAGGTTAATGAGGAGCAATATGTACATGGATTCATCTTTGTCATTTCATTTATGCTTTAAATCCTTCTCCCTTTTCGATATCCTCGCATTATCCTTTAGTTAATACTTATAAGAAAAAGGAAAATTTACATTATACAAGTTTACCTATTCCTATTTTTTTTTTCCCTAACCTAAGGACTCAACTTTATATTGAAAAGGGGCGAGGGGAAGCTTAATTTAGTCTCTATCCAAATTTTTATCCAACCATACACCAATAACTTGTACCGTAACTTATCCAAAGTTTTATCCAACTATATATTTATAACACGTCCCATAACTTTTACCCAACCCCATACTATTCAACCACATACTTTATAAATTTATGTGTATGTGTAAGGGTGGCCTATTTTATTTCCCTATAGAATGGCATATTACTTTTCATATAGGATAATATTTCATAACATGATCTCCTAAAAACATTTCTCATTGCTATATCACAACTAACTAATCAAACTTTGAGTCGAACCAACATGTCAGGTCGATGCCATAGTGTGTACAGTCATAAGTCATATCAGGCCAAAAGGACACACTTCACATTCTGTTAAGCCGCATCAACACCCAATCAACAATAGTGGATGGCACGATTGTATGTAATAATGAAACAATTTTCCACCTTACCATAACATTATTTTGTAGCATGCAAGTAATCATTTGGCAACCAAAGGAAGCATGCCTCATCAATTTGATTACTTTCAAACGGATGTCTGTTGGGGGTTTTAATTCAGGGGTTGAGGTTGAGTTATAGGAATAATCAGATGTCGTGGGGGGAGTAATCAATCACGTGGAACTGGAGAATATAGGTGCCATAGATATAAAGTGATAGGTTTGGGATATATTTGTAAAAGTTAGATGGGCAGAGTTTCTTGGTCAATTTCAAGGACATGATACAACCGTAGCTTTAGAATATGCATGGACATTCAATGTGGCTCGAGATCTTATGAGGAAGCTCACAATAATGGTCAATGAGGCAATGATTTATATTGTCACTAAGCTCTCACGATATGGAGAAGCATGATCTAAGAAATTTAAAATTAATAGTGAATGTTAGTCTTATTTCTTGCAGAAGTTGTCTCCACTACCAGACCTAAGGAAGGGCATTTGGTGTAAATCCCTTCTTCCCCTATGGCAAGATGTCATGTTTGTGTCCAAAATTTTGCAAATTGTGAAGGAAGGTACAGAATGGTGTACCATTACCATGTAAGAATCCTTATGCATTTTACGAGGAATAAACCTCTCAATATGTCATCTTACTTACTAAAGTGTTTAACAAAGATGGTGGCATTGGTAAAGTGAAAAAGGGAAAACCATGAAGTATAGTTATGCCATCAGGGATTAATCAAGATGTTGATTGATGTAGAGTTTCATTGGTTAGTTATACCTCGAGACATTTTTGTTTTGGGAATTCAATGAAAACCTTGGGTGAGGTTTTACCACACATGAGACAGATAAATTCTAAAGTTCCTTTTGTATCAAAATGTCGATACTCAACTTGAAGCTCAACAATTCCATAAACCTTGTGTAATAACCCTGGTGAAGATTCCATGTAATAAATGTTAAAATTAATAACCACGGATGAGTGGGACACTTATTTCAAGTTGAATGTTGAGCAAGACATCCTAGGGGGTGTTCATTTGGTTGTTTATGGATAAGGAAATTGGAAAAGGCAATGGCTAAGGCTTTGGAAAGGCAAAATGGTATTTTGGCACAATTATTTATGAAAATAATGGAAATTAGCAGAAAAAGGAGGTGAAAGGTCACAGGTTGCATGTGAGGAGGAAAATCAAGGAAAATAATGGAAAATGAAGAAAATAGAGGCCTCATTCATAAAAAGGCTTCTGAGGATCAGTTGGTAACATTTTGTCGCTTCAGTTTTGGAGCACTCTCATTATTCTCTCTCTCTCTCATACTCTTGGATACTTAGAGTTTTTTCTTGGTGCACTTTAGCATTGGAGCAAGAAACAAAAGAAGGCAAGAGGAAACAAAGATCAAGCAGGGAAAGGCAGGATCAAGTAGCTACAACAGACTTCATTGTAGGTATTAACTTGCATGTGCACTTTCCTTGCTAGATTTGGCATGCATGGCATTTCATGTGGTTATTTTTTATCATGGCATGGTTTTTGCCAGGTATAACCGTGTTTTTCAGCCAAGCCTTTCCATTTCCGAATAGCCATGGTGTGATGGGGTTCTCATGTTTTGGTTGAGCTAGATTGCAGGATGGATTAGAAGCTAAGGAGGTGGATCTCTGAAATGATAGAACACATGGCTTAGTAACCCCTGAATTGGACTGTGGGTTGCGGTAAAGCCATATTTTTTGTTTCCTCGGATGGCCTAGGAATACTTGTTGGTGAATGGCAGGATATTTTGTAAATCCTAGAGGTGGTTTTCTCTCATTGGGCCTAGTAATCCCGGGTTTGGGATATGTTGTAAATCCTAGGGAGCAGGTCTCAGTTTAGGGCCTAGTGATCTGGGTTTGGATTGCAATAAAGCCTGAGAGACTAGAGACAGGAAAATTCCTCACAGTGTAGGTGGAGAAATCTGGTGGCATCCATGCTTGTTTAGCCTAGTGATCGATTGGAGATCATGATAAAGCTTGTTATGATGTGTTCATTATGTTGGCCTAGTGATCTGGGATGGATTATAGTAAAGCCTAGTTTCTGTTGATGAGAATGAGGTGGTTTAGCCTCAATATTCCCTGGCTGAATTATTTTGGTTTGAGTCCCACATTCATGCTTGGAATATGGCATGGGGCTGATTAGATGAAGAGAGACTTGGCTCAGCCAATCTATGGTCAGGTGGAATGTGGTAGTCCCATCTCCGGTCGATTCATTGCATTGATTAATGAGAAATTCATTCCATTGATTTTCATGTGTAAATGTACTAGTATATATATGGATTTTGATGGATGATATGTTTATTGTAATTCTTCTCCTATTATGTTGGTTATATGTTCATTTTATGGCAACAACTATGTTTGGCTCTAAGCATGCTTTTACCTACATTTTAATGGATATTGTATCTATGACCTAATAAGTAATAAGGCAACAAATGACATGAGGAAACAATGGTTCATGGCGATTCTCGGATAAGTAAGAGACCCCTACACTTAACTCTATTGTTTACACCTATAGGTTACAAGTCGATGATATGTTTGATGAAATGCATGTCATGACTAGCAGGGGTCTAGTTAAGGCCTTAATCAACTATTTATTTTTACATCATTGTTTCCTTGTACTTTACTTAATTCTGAGATTTCATTCCATTTTGGATAGTGGCTTGGGCTCTGGGGCTGAAAAAGTGGCTCAAATCCCAGAGACGTTGGCACGGAACTGGCAAGTTTCGTCCACATTCACTGGCATACAGGCCTATGAGAGCGACTTTAGGTCTTTGGTCATTCTCTTTCCCATAGCATGAAAGTGACTGAGCCTTAAATTGTCCAGAACAGCAGTGGGACCTAGGCACAGGCTGCCTGAGTGGGTGACTTGTCTCCTGAGGGTTCTATTGGTGATGTTGGATGGTTATGTGTGTTGTTTCGTCAATTCCAGTTCCTTAAGGTTACCTAGGAGGTCGAATCTGATCATAGTAGCCTCTCGTCTCATGTTTACCCAGTTGGCTTGGTTACTTGGGTGGATGTGGGAGGAGGGTGTTACAGAGTGGTATCAGAACATGGTCAACTCTCGGAATGAATGGGTTGAATGTGTGTTGGTCATGCATGCATGTCAGTTGCATGTGTGTCTCTTACACTTATATACTTGTTGCATTTGCTTGATGATGGATTAGGGTTGTAGTATGGTTATCACAAAGAATTTGATGTTGATTTCATGAAGAGTAATTGACATGGGTATGTGACTATCTGTATATGGTTATTCGTCGCTTACATGTTGATTTTATCTCACCTACTTACATCCTTGCATGTTAGGTTAAATTTTGAATATTTTGATTACATGCATCAGACTTGTAGGTTGATTACAAGAACTAATCGATTATGTTCGACTACATACGGTTATGCGTATTTGTAGTTGGCTAGGCATTGCTTATGCATATTGTAGGTTGCATGTAGCAATGTGTACAATGGAGTAATGGTTGTTGTCATGCATGAGGTCATAGCATGCACTATTGATATGGCCTTGCATTGATGATTGGATCCTATTTAGAGTGATGTTTATGTGTTGATACATTTATTGTGTATGTCTATATGTTGTTATGATTATGTTATACATGTATCACCTTGATTTGGTGATCTTCCAGAAAAGGTATACTCCCAAACTATACTAAGGTACGTCAATTTACTATGATTTGATTTATCTAACATATTATGCATTGCATGAATAAAGATATTAAATGGCTAGCAAGGTGGTAGACTACGTAGAATCTCCCTATGCATCAGATGAACAACGTTGTGTGGGGCATACTTCTGATTTGGTCGATACACTGAGGAGCTTGAAGGAAGAGATAATAAGTTGTAAGGAAGATAATGACCGGATCATACATGCATAAGAGAAGCAAGCAAAGGTTAATGTTATACTTCTTCATAGTTTGTCAGACATGCAGAACAAGGATTGCTTCAGATTAGCGATGCACATGAGGATGGGACTAATGGAGCATATGGAGGTAGATCTCCTAGTAGACACAGGTCGAATAGATCTGACATGGTGAGAGATGGTAGGTTGTTGGATACTTTGGATAGGAGGGGCGGTGAGTACAGGTATTATTCTAGTTGTGGTTCTAATAGACATCATGATCTCCATCGCTATCATCCTTACAGGAGGAATGATAGGGGGTACATGCCGGATGAATTCAAGAAAGCAAAACCACCTACTTTTGATGGAGATGTGAAGAAGTCGGACTATGTAGAGGCTTGGATACTTTGCATGAACAAATTATTTGAGTTGCATGAATACACAGATAACATGAAGTCCCGATAGCTATCTTTAGCTTGAAAGGTAAAGAAGACATCTGGTGGGAAGATCTTAAGCGGGTTAGAGACATTAGGATAGATGACTTGAGTTGGCGGGAATTCAAGAGGATTTTCAGGTAGAAGTACTTGTCAGAAAGGTACTATGATAGTAAGCAAAATAATTCTATGAGTTAAATATGGGATCAATGATAGATGAAGAGTACACGACCAAGTTTATGGAGATATTGAGGTATGCACCAGTGCTACAGATTGCAGATCCGAACAAAGAGTTCGTAGTATGTACATATTCTTACAATAGAGGACTTGGTGGAGTCCTTATGCAGGATGGACAAGTCGTATGTTATGAGTCATGGAAACTAAACGAGCACGAGCAAAGCTACCTGACACATGATCTTGAGTTAGCAGAGATTATACATGCACTGAAGATGTGGAGACACTATCTTCTTGGCAAGCGGTTTGTGCATATGAGTGATCACATTGGGTTGAGATATTTGTTCGACCAACTGAATTTGAATTGCAGGGAGGCTAGACGGTTGGCCACAATCAGAGAGTTTGACTTCGAGATCAGGTACATTAAGGGTAAATAGAACAGGGTGGAAAATGCTCTCAGTAGACAAGTACATGTACATCACTTAGCAGTTATGAGCTCCTATGGGACGAACTTACAGGATAAGATCTTGCAGGAAAGACAGCAGGATCCTAGGTATATGGAGATTGTGCACAGGTTACAGCAGGGTGCTGGCACAAGTACAAGTGATCTTACAGGTACACTTCATGGTATAGGTACATTTCATGGTACAGGGACATGTATAGATACAAGTACATGTAGCGGTATAAGTACATGTAGTTGTACAGGTACATGTGGAATTATAGGTACAGGTATAGGTGGCAGTACAGGTACAGGTGCATAGGGCATGGACTATTGTCTTACACTAGAGGGATTGGTCAAGTTCCAAGACAGGATCTATGTACTAGATAGTAGCGAGTTCAAGAAGGTGATCTTGAGGGAGTTTCATGTGAAACCTTATTTAGGTCACCTAGGTTATCAGAAGACACTCACAACGGTGAAGAGGTATTACTATTGGCTGAATATGAAGAGGAATGTAGTAGAGTTTGTAGCGAGATGTTTCAACTTTCAGCAAGTGAAAGCAAAGTGCAAACATTCAGGTGGACTGCTACAGTTGATCACTATTCCCGAGTGGAAATGGGAGCTCATTTCCATGGATTTCATCACATGGTTGTCGAAGATAGTGAAGCAGCATGATTCTATCGTATTCATTGTGGACAATTTAACAAAGGTTGCACTTTGTTCTGGTAAAGTCTACATTCTCAGCTAGTGATGTGGCAAATGTATTCATCTAAGACATGGTTAGACTACATGGTGTTACAAAGAAGATTGTGTCAAACAAGGATGCGAAGTTCACTTCCAAGTTTTGGAAGGATTTATTTGTAGGCTTGGGTACCAAGTTGGCCTTCGACACAGCTTATCATCAGTAGACAGATGGACAGACAAAGAGGGTCAACATGATATTAGAGGACATGTTGAGGATGTATATGATACATCAGTAGAGGAAGTGGGAAGAGTATCTCCCTTTGGTTGAGTTTGCATACAACAATGGTTATTAGGAGTCATTGAGGATGAGTCATTTTGAGGCATTGTATGGGCAGAGTTGTAACGGTCAACAGGATATTAGAGGACATGTTGAGGATGTATATGATACATCAGCAGAGGAAGTGGGAAGAGTATCTCCCTTTGGTTGAGTTTGCATACAACAATGGTTATTAGAGTCATTCAGGATGAGTCATTTTGAGGCATTGTATGGGCGGAGTTGTAACACTCCAATTAATTGGAGTGATCCGGTTAGCAGAGTATTGATTGGCACAAATATGTTAGTAGACATGGAACGAGAGATGTAGGTGATAAAGAAGAATCTCAAGGCATCACAAGATAGGAATAAGAGTTATTCAAACAAGAAAAGATTGTTCAAGGAGTTTTGGGTTGGGGACAGGTGTACTTTTGCATCCAACTAAAGAAAAAATCCTTGCGAATTGGATCATGTGCCAAGCTAGCACCACAGTTTTTGGACCCTTCAGTATCATTGAGAGGATCGAGCCAGTAGCCTATCGACTTGCACTACCTCCGATAGTGAAATTCCACGATGTTTTCCATGTATCTTTGCTTAAGAACTATGTTAAGGATGTTGATCATGTGGTTGACTAGTTTGTATTGCAGGTAGAACCAGATGGAGAATTCCAATCAGAGCCTCAGTGTATATTACAAAAAAATGTGTTCATGCTCTAGAACCGAGCAATATAGAAAGTTAAAGTGCAATGGAAGCACTTTGGACCCGATGAAGCTACATGGGAGATGGCGAATCAGATGCGGCCTATGTATCCTTCCTTGTTTGTTGATTGAGGCAAAGTAGCCTTGATATGGTGGCTGTGATTTCTTATGGTGGTTTGGTGATTTATTAAGGTGGTTTGGTAATTGCTTTATGGTGGTTTAGTATTTGCTTATGATGGATTGGTATATTCTTCATGGTGGCTTAGTATTTGCTTTATGTTGGTTTAGTATATGCTTTACGGTGATTGATATATGCTTTATGATGGTTGATATATGCTATATGATGTTATGCTTTATGATTTTTGATATATGCTATATGATGTTAGTATATGTTTGATATATGTTTTGGTATACGATTTGGCATATGTTTTGGTATATACAATTTTGATGATGTTGTTATATGTACACCCGTGTATGGATGTAAATACCGTAACGAGTTGTGTTATAAAGCTCCACTATGTGGTATGGGTGTCATGTTATCATGCTATCAAGTGCTTATGTTATCATGACATTATGATGTCATATGAATTGGCATTAGCATGATGATCATTGTAAACACAGTAATGAGTTGTGTCATAAAGCTCCACTATGTGGTATGTGGTCATATTGTCATGATGTTCTTTTTTCTTGAGCAGATCTTTCATTGTAAATATTGCATCGATTTGTGTTATAAAGCTCCATAAGCAATATGTCTCCTTTCAGCATGTTGCTAAGGTATATGTGTGATTAAACACCGAGGACGGTGTCCCACAAGGGGGACGGTTCTGTAACAACCCTGGTGAAAATTCCATGTAATAAATGTGAAAAACAATAACCATGGATGATTGGGACACTTATTCCAAGCTAAATATTGGGCAAGACATCCTAGGGGACGTTCATTTGGTTGTTTATGCCTAAGGAAATTAGCAAAGGCAATGGATAAGGATTTGGAAAGGAAAAAATGGCATTTTGGCACAATTATTTATGAAAATAATGGAAATTAGGAGAAAAAGGAGGTGAAAGATCACAGGTTGCATGAGGAGGAAAATAATGGAAAATGAAGAAAATAGAGGCCTCATTCATAAAAAGGATTCTGAGGATCAATTGATAACCTTTTGTTAGCTCAGTTTTGGAGCACTCTCATTATTCTCTCTCTCTCATACTCTTGGATACTTAGAGTTTTTTCTTGGAGCACTTTGGAATTGGAGCAAGAAAGGCAAAGAAGGCAAGGGGAAGGAAATATCAAGTGGGGAAGACAGGATCAAGAAGCTACAGCAGGATTCATTGCAGGTATCGACTTGCGTGTTTATTTTCCTTGCTAGATTTGGCATGCATGGTGTTGGGTGTGGAGCATGATTGTTCAAAGGTCTTTGTTTCAACCGGATGTATACCCCAGGAAGTTTGTACACCCCTCCACGCGGGGGGGGTGCAGGGGGGACTTGTCCCCCCCGCAGGGATTCAGGGGGGCCGATCCCCCCCGGCTGGGGGGTCCGGGGGCCAGCGGTCCCTTAGCGGGGGTTTCGGGGGTAGTGCCTCCGAAGCTAAAAACAGATGTAAAATTGCCTTGTAAAAGTATAGTAATTTCTAGTCAATCTGGGTCGTTCATTAGGCAGTTGATTTGACGGTATAACTTCTGTTTAGTTTAGGGTTTTTTGCCCTTGAAGGCAACCCCTCTCTTTGTATGAGGGCATTGTATTTGGGGCTGTGTAATAGATGTGTATTCTCTGAGCGAGAAACATAGATGTGAGATTGTGAGAGAAAACAGAGGATATTACAGTGGATCTGTTGTAGGTTGTGTCTCTTCATTTTGCTGGATAATAGAAAGGAAGAACTAGTTGTTCGGGGTGGACGTAGCCAAAACTGGGTGAACCACATATATCTCTGTCTCTCTTGTTTTATGTGTTTTCTATATTTATATTTCTACAATATTTTATGTGTTCCATTGCTCCGTAATATATAATTTTCTAACAACTGGTATCAAATCCGAAGGTCTATTTGGCTGATAAACTCACAAGAAAGAAGGGTTCCTAGCTCGAGTGGGAGCAATGGCAGAAGATGGTAAGTTTAGGGTCGAGAAATTTAATGGCCAAAACTTCTCGTTGTGGAAGATGCAGATGGAAGATTATCTGTATCAGAAAGATTTGTACTTACCATTGGGCGGAAAAAAAAGATGCCGACGGGTATTTCAGATGAAGAATGGAACCTTCTCAATAGAAAGGCACTCGAAACAGTACGGTTATGCCTCGCAGCGTCGGTTGCCTTCAACATTTCGAAGGAAACAACGACAGAGAGTTTGATTAAGGCATTGGAGAAACTATATGAAAAACCCTTGGCGTCAAACAAGGTATTTCTTATGAAACAGTTATTTAATATGAATATGTCAGAAGGTGGATCTATTGCAGACCATTTAAATGATTTTAATACTGTTACAAGTCAGTTATGTTCTGTAGGGGTAAACTTTGATGATGAAGCTAGAGCTCTATTATTCTTGTGCTCATTGCCAGAAAGTTGGAATGGTTTAGTAATGGCCATTAGTAACTCTGTTTTTGGATCTAGTACTTTAAAGTTTGATGATGTTGTCGGTGCTATTCTTAGCGAGGAAATGCAACGAAAAAGCTCCGGTGAGACATCGGGTAATGCTTTGAGTGCAGAGTCTAAGGGAAGGAAAATGGAAAGATGAAAGAGCTCAGGATATCGTAGTAAATCAAGAAAAGGCGGATCCAAGTCCAGATTGGGGATAGTGTGCTGGAAATGCAGAAAGAAAGGACACCTAAAGAAAGACTGTAGATCTCGGAAGGGAAAAGAAGGAGATGCACAACAAGAAAACAATCATGAAACAAATGTGACAAGTGAGGTGTTACAAGATTCTTTGATTTTTTCTTTTGAAAATATTGTTGATTCCTGGGTGGTAGATTCAGGGGCCTCATTCCATGCCACACCTGATAAGAAATACTTTCATGACAATGTTCAAGGAGATTTTGGACAAGTTCATTTGGGTGATAATAAACCCTGTAAAATTGTTGGAATGGGTAAGGTTCTAGTAAAACAGCAGAATGGAAACCAATGCCTACTAAAGGAGGTAAGGCATGTTCCAGATCTGAAGAAAAATATGATTTCAACAGGGCAGTTAGGCGGTGAAGGTTGTGTGACAACTTTCACAGATAAATCTTGGAAGGTCATCAAAGGAGCCCTAGTAATAGAAAAAGGTGAAAAGGTCGATACATTGTATTTATGCAATGGTATTTCTAACTCTATTAATGCTTTAACTTCCAAAGGAGCAGATGCAGCATTATGGCATCATAGGCTCGAACACATGAGTGAAAAGGGGATGAAGATTCTTCACTCAAGGAATTTGTTGTTGGGTTTGAAGAATGTTGATTTGGACTTCTGTGAGAATTGCATTTATGGAAAACAGAAGAGAGTCAGATTTCTCAGAGTTGGGAAAGAAAAGAAGAATGAAAAATTGGAGCTTGTGCATACAGATGTATGGGGACCTGCTCC
>APFE031579748.1:171860-247966 GCA_000404065.3 Pinus taeda | reverse complement strand
TCAGTTGACCTTTCTCTTTCTCTAACAGGCAGTGGGGTGAGGCCTGTCTTACTCTGAAAACCAGCCATAAAAATAAAAGAATCCCAATCCCGACCAATCTTCTGCAAGTTATCCAGCACTAACAGCTTTACTAAACCATGGTGAAATGTCTCACAGTCATCTTTCCTTAATTGAATCTTATCACACATCTTGCTGAGGCTACGAAACAAGTAGAATGGGATATCTATAAATGCTTTGCCTGTAAAATGCAGCGACAACTTAAAATGATAGGAGTAAACCTTGTTATATCTCCCTTCACATGTTAAATATTTCTGAATACATGTTAGAAGAAGTGCATAGTGTTCTTTTACATAATGTCTCGGCACAACCTTTGTAAGGTCTTCATTTACATAAGGCTCCTTAAGGAACTCCTTGCAGGGGTTCATATCAAATTTGAAATTTTTAAACCACTCCTGCCCTCCTCTCGGAATTTCAGTCACCCTAGCAATAACCTCTGAAGATACTGGGAATTCTAGCATAGCTACTTTAGAACTTAAACCTGTAAAATTTAAGGCAAATGCTTTTGTTACCTCAGCATGCCCACCCTGTAGCTTCTCACAAAATGTTCAGCAACCAGCATCCTGAAAAGTTTGTCTCACACCTTCATCTCTCAATGCGAGATCCAATCCCACAGGTTCCGTTCTTTGACATCTTCCAAACCGATGCCCCTTCTTCTCCATTTCGCTTTGAAATCCTTTGTGCAGAGAAACACTACCAGCTTCAACTCCTAAGGCAAATTCAAACTTTGGAACGCTGGCTCGCTTGCAATCAGGTTCCTTTTAAAGAATGAACTCGGGCTCCTCCGCAACTTAACAGTCTTATCATACAAATGGACCAATTCATGCAACATTAACAAACATCATAACACTACCAGCATTACAGACCATTTGAATGATTTTAAGTGCGTGGTTATGAACCTATTGGTGGAATGATGGCCTATACTTGCTTGACAAGGACGCCATTCTGACAATAAACGGACGGACATACTGACTCATCCCCCAGACATGACATTCTAAGAATTAGTGCTGCTTAAATCCCTGAATCCGCGATTTCGTAGCGCAGACAGTTATAAATTAACAACATGCGCTACGAAATGGCTGGTTACTGACACGCTGTGAAAGAACTAACACATCATTGCGCTGCAAAATTAGCCAATAAAATTGCGCTGCAGAAATGCGAAAAGGACTAGTGACGTGTATAAGACAAGACATATCTTATACAATCATGATGGAGGATAACTAACGGCTTTTGAAAATGATTCATATGAATATCTTTATAAAACACGATCCCTAAGTAACAAACATAGGGCAACAACCATTAGACACCTATTTTTGGACAACAAAAATTTTATGGACAACATTATGTACATATCACTGCAGTTCTAGGTGATAACAGAGAGCATGATAGATTTTGAGCTGATTCTTTTTGTAATACTGGTTATATTTCCACTTGTATGATAATACAGAGATGGGGTTTTAGGCTGGTGCTTTCCCCTGGATATTTTTTCTATTTTATGTGTGATTGATTTCTCCATATGAGTTATATGTGTTCTTATTGATGTTGCTCATGTTTGATTAAGCTTCTGCTAAATTGTTTGTAGAAGTAGATCAAGTGCTTTTGTTTAGTACATTGCATTACTAGGTGATCTACAGTGGGAAAATCTACAAAAATTACATAGCAATGTCTTCCACAAGTCTGGAGCTCAAAAATAACTAGTGTTTTTACATCAAAAATTTGAATCCTAATGAGGCTCTAAGCCTCTTTATTTATAAAACTGAAGTCTCCAATGACTTCCTTAAATCTAGGGAGGCTCGACTCCCAAACTTGAGATAAACTAACTCTTTGACTGTCACTTGTTCGACTGCCTTTTGATCTTCATGACTTGGCTGCTTGTACTCTGAGCTAGTGTGATTGATGGAGAAATATTCAAATGAGGGAGGAGTAATTGAGGAGGATTTACCTCCTACAATGTCTCTTCCTTGTCCCAATCGATTTTCAACCCTTAATCTTGCCAAAATTCCCTAATTTTCTCTCACAAATCTACATTCAATGAACATTAGTCCACTAGGCATAATATCTCACTTTGACTCATCTCATTAAACAAAATATAATTAAAACATGTAATAAATTGTGAGAAGAGTTGATTTGACTAATCTAGGAGGTGAATTAAGGTCCATATAGTTACCCAATGATCAGGATCATCATCACCTCCTACTAAAAGTGTTGCTCATCCTCTGAGCAACTCAATTGATATCCATATCTTTCATAGCCCTAGTGGCCTCCCTGACATCCTATGCTTCTACTATGGTTTCCTCTTCTTTAGCATAAAATCTTGCCTTCCTTTATATCTCCTCCCACTGCTTTATTTATTCCTCCTCCTTCCTTCCTTCTAACATCCCCAAGAGCAGTGGTGGGCTAAGTCTCAAGCCAATCCAATTGACTTTGAGCCTTTGGATGGTTTTCTTGTACACGGGTGTCCTGTTTAGTGCTTCTCTCATTCTTTGAAGAGAATGGTACTCTCTAATTTTCAAACTGTATGGCAAAGTATTCCAGCTCCTTTGGCAAGCTTGCATGTTGTCATCCTCTAACAGCGTGAACATATCCTCAAAATGTGTAATTGTTTTCTCTTGGGCAACAAGATACCTGGGTGCAAGTTGAGGATCATTTGCAATTCAATTATGTGTGCCGATGACAGCCATTGGATTTGACTGCTCAGCTCTTATCATGAGAAGCTTTTCTTTTTCCCTTGCCAACATCTTCTTCACTTTTGTAGCCCCTGGTTCCTCATGGTTCATCCATGATGCCAAAGCCATCAACTGTAAATCCCTAGTTTTGCAATAGGGTCCCATACATTCAGATTTGTCAAGGCCATGTTATGCAGGTAGAAATTAGATATCTTATCCCTATCCTCTAGTGTGCTTTTATCACAAAGATCAATGAACTGTATATAATCCTGGAATGGCATAGTACCTATCTGTGCGATGGTCTTGATTTGGAATTGCAACCACTATTCCTTAAGGTATAATGCATAGGACTTAGCTGGCATATTGCACTAGATTGCCTCTAGGGATAGACTAGCCATGATTTCCAATTGATTCTCTCTTTCTTGCAGTTGTCCTTTCAACCATGCATTTTCTTCCTCCAGCTGAGCTTTCATTATGGTCTATCTATCCCTAAGGCTACTTAGTTCTTTGCCCATCTCTTTGAGCTTTCCGTCCATGTGACCTATGTCCTCCACTACCTTGGACTTGGCAATTTGCATCCATCTATGTGTTATTGCTCTTTCTTTCTCCAGCTCAAAAAATAATGGGATGGCAAATGTTTGTGGAATGACCCTACCCCTTTCAATAAATCTGTAGGAGTTAAGGTTAGGTTGAGGACTAGGTTCCCTTAGCTTTGGCCTCCTTCTTTGTTTCTTGTTACATACTCCCTTCCTTATCCAATTTTTGAGTTTCCTGTAGGATTTCCTCTGCTTCCTGTAGGTCCTGTTGTGTATCCTGTAGGATGTCTTTTCCCTTGGATGAGGCAGATCTAGTCATATGCCTTCTCACATAAGTGATAGGAGACTTAGGGGAGGTTTGTCCTAAGGATCCTTCTCCTTGAGTTTTTATAAGAGGAGACATTTTCTCCTGCTGTTTAGGTGAGTCTTCAATAAAAATGGGAACCTTGGTGGGAGTTTCAGGTTTTCCCTGCCTTATTCTTATACTTTTTCTTGTTCTAGAGTACAAAGGAGTTTGTCTATGTCTTTTTCCTTTTTTTGATAGGGGTGCTAAGGGTAGTGAGGGCAGCTGCCGCCTCTTTCTCAGTGGGTTCTGGAGACACCCTTGGTGACTCCTTATTTTCTTTTGCCTCCTCTTTTCCATTGCCCTTTTCATCTTTGTCTTTCTCCTCTTCTTCTCCCTCTAGTTCCTCACCTTGTTCGTTAGTTTCCTCCTTGGCATCTTCTTCTGTTTCTTCACCACTTTCCTTCTCTTTCTCTTACTCTTCCTCCTCATCTGTTTCCTCTTCATCCCTCTCTCCTTCTCCTTCATCTATTTTAGTTTCTTCTTCATCCCTCTCACTGGTAGTAGGGCTCTTGTCATATTTGAGGGCTTTTATATTCTCCTCTATCTGCATGTCTTTGAAAATTTCCCATGTGATAGGAATTCTAAGGTTTTGGAGGGCATCTTCTATGACGAGTCTAATTAACCCATGATGGGCTAGCTGTTGGTAGTTTCCTTCCTACACCTTCATGCTCATATCTATCAGTGATTGAAGAAGGAAGTAGGGTATCTTGAGTCTATGGTGAGGAGATGTATCTACTCCAAACCTCAATTCTTGAAGAATTCTAAAGTGTTATCCATAGACCACACTATGCCTACATTCACATGATATATATTTTATAAGGTGGTAGCTTATTTCATTCCAGGGGTATGGTAGGCTTACTCTTCTTACTCCATTTTTGTCTTCCATGGCCTCCTCTCCCTCTAAAAAGAATTTCTTCATTTTAGTTTGTTATTTCCCTTGTCTTCCTTTCTCCAAGGCACTCCTAAGCAGAGTGTGGTAATTATGCTTATGAGTTTAGGGGTGAGATCTATGGAGAGGCCTTTCACCACAATAGTGGCATGGGTCTTAGTTAGTGGAATGAGGGAGAGAGAAAAATCTCTGGCTACTTCATCATCATAACCCCTCAATTTCTCAAAGAAACCCATCCAATTATGCCTTGTGAATATTTCTAGCATAGGAGGGTGTTGGTGAATCCTCACGGTGTTGATGGGTTCCCTTATATTAAACCCTCCTATCATTTTGTCTGATGGATGGAGGAGTATATATGTTTGATACAAAATTTTAATGGAGGAAATTGAACTAAAATTTCTTTGGATACAATTCCCTTTTAGTGCAATCAATTTCAACAAACTAGAGGATTCTTTTGTTCCTTTTGTTGAGCATTGGAAAAGGTATGTATTTACCATCTATTTCTTTATCTTTTCCTTTAAATCATAGATTCTTTACATTCTAAGATGGTCATATGTTAAAGGATTATGATAGAATTAAGGAGATTTATGATTGATGTAAAATGATTAATTATTGTCTTTTTCTATGCAGAAAGTGAAGAAAATGGAAAATCACTATTTCGGAGGAAAAGACCAAGCAAAACCAACTGATGTCCCTTTGACAGGAAACCACATCCAAATGAGGAAGTCAAGATCAGAGCATATGGACCAGGAAAAGGAAGAAGAAATGTGGTATCAACACAAGAGGACAAAACGATAACTGAATATTAGAGATATGGTGAATCCCTCAGGATCCTTTGATCCTGAGGGATCACTACCTCAAGACTTATCTATATTTTTTATACTTCCACCTGGCCATTATAAAAAGGGACAGCGCTGCTAGCCCAGGGGGCGGATTATTATTGTTGATTTGTAGAGTTTACTGTTTTAATCTGAACTTTGATTATCGACTCTCTTTAAAGAGAAATAGCTGTAACTTTACCTTTATGATTAATATATAACTTAGTTGTTGTTCCATCATCTGATCCTGGAGTAACCATAGTAGTGCTACCATAGTGGCTAAGGGCCCATCCCTAGTGGATCACTTGCTTCCTGTATCATTATTTTCCGATTACAGTCGTCTGTGGTTTGATTTCCTTTGCATTCCTTTCAATTCGCTTTATTCAATAATCTTCTATTCCTGAAAATTTCATTGAATTTCTCTGTTATATCAACTTCGTAATTAAAACAAAAAGATTATTATTTGCAACTGAAAATGTTATGTTGTTCATTCTGAAATAATATCACACTGTCTAATTCAGATATTGTTGTTCATTTACAGATTGACAATGTTGTTCATTTACATATTGATATTGTTGTTCATTTATAGATTGATATTGCTATTCATTTACAGATTGAAATTGTTGTTCACGTGGATACGGTTTACTTACAATTGTGATTGCTGTTCATTAGATTACTATTCCATCATCATTGATTACTGATTCAATTACTCTAGTTTCACTGTGTGTTTACAATTGATTAAGTTTGTTGTTCAATTTCCATAGACTTACTTAGGTTTGATGTTCCTTTCTTAGATTGCTACTCAATTCTTTTATTAGTTAAATATTGTTGTTCAATTCCCTTCGGTTAAGATTGCTGCTTAATTCATTTCTGTAGATTAAGCTTTGTTGTTTGATCTTTTCAATATATTATTTGTTGTTCCTTTTCTGTTAATTGAATTGTTATTTCCAGTATTTGCTTTGGTGTGAATAGAAAGATCTACAACTGTAGCAAACATTGGCTACTGCTGTCTAGTTCTTAGATTGGAGATCTTGCCTTCGATTGATTTTCATTTACATCAATTTACAGGGGAAAGAGTTATCATTACTGCATCCTTGACTACTGGTTGTTGTAGTTTCTTAAGTGAATTATTTAATTACAAAGAATTTAGGTTTCTTGCCATTAAAATTAGAGTTTGTTTCTAGCATTTATTTACCTTTGTAAAGCACTATACTGCAAGCATTACTCTTGAACAAGTGACCGCCTCAGATCGATTACACTCTTGAGATAAAAAATTGTAACTAGATTGATAATTAATGTAGTGTAAATAGAGGTTAAAAAGACCCTTTTTACTAACCAACATTTTGGCGCCGTTGCCGAGGAGAGTGTAGCCATTTATTTCTTTGGAAAAGAGAGTAGTGTATGTACCTGCTAGGAGAGAGTTGGGTTTTAAAAACGGAAGGTAAGAACCTGCGTACGGAGAATGTAACAACCCTGCTCCCCTGCCCGCTTTCCTATAGATTTGTTGTTATTTTGGGTGGAAATAAGTATTTTATTTGTGTGCATGACTAAGTAGAAAAAGCCTGAAAAGAATCTTAAACCACTACCCAATCTTGATAAAGCTAAGGGGCCGGTGACCCTTGGCCGATCGACCTTTATAAACGAAATCCTTAAAAAAGAAGAATCTCAACCGTCAGTAGGACCTATAAAAGCTGCTTCTAGACAACCTCCTAGTTCCCTTCGGGCCACAAAGTCACCATCTATAGCCTTTGCTGAGGTGCACATCCAAACAGAGGATAAATGTTTTCAAGAAATTGAGAATTATAGCCCGAAATCGTTACAAGAAGGGAATGTTAGTAATCTCTGCGAAGGAAGAGGAGAAATAGGGGAAACCAAAGAACCAAGATCTCCTCTTGGAATAGTTTGGCCATTAAGTAGCCCAGATAAGGGAAGTGTTGTCAAAATCATCTAGAACAAGGCTAAAGAACCTGAAGAGCCAAGATCCCCCCAGACATTAGTTCAGTAAGGAACTCTCATCATCCTAGACAAAGGAAGTGTTGTTAAGGCCATTCCTACCCCTTCTAACCAGCCTAGGAATACCCTCCTACAAATCCCAGAAGGAAATTGGCACATATTTTACCAAATGGCCTAGAACGAGCAAACACCGTAAACCTCCACACTGCAATATCCTATTTTAGATACTATAGTGTATGCACCTATGAAGGCCATTCTTCTCCAGCATATCCCTAAATTCCATGGCCTAACATCATAAGATCCAGACACATTTTTGTTCGAATTGAATGTGCCATGTCGGGGGTACGACTATACCACTGATCCCCGAAAGCTAAAATTATTTCCCTCTACATTAAAAGGGGTTTCATTACGATGGTTTATGGGGTTAGGTGGAGGTGTCATAAAGGACTAGGATTGGATAAAAGGTGCTTTCCAAAAAACATATTAGGATTATTGTAGGTCTAGAGAGTTAAAGGATGAAATATTCCAAATGGTAGATAGACCTAATGCGACATTCGAAGAATATGTTGAATGTTTTCAGTATAATCTTCAAAGATCTCCTTATGCATCATTACCCTTACCTAACAGTGTATTAGAAACGACATTAATTAAAGGCATGAAGGAACAATGGGTTGAAACACTAAATATTATGGGAAAAAGAGACATTTATCAAGAAAATTTTGCTAACATTATTGATTTGTGCATCAAGAGTTCATGAGGTAGTACAAGGCTAAAACCAATGGAACATGATAGGTTCACAAGGGACAAAAAGATCTTCAGTGAAGGAGTAACCCGCGCAGAAATCAGAAATTTACTGGAGAATTTCAAAACTGATATATTAGGGACTTTGACAATGCAACTCGATATTATGCATGCAAAACAGAAACAAGTATAAGCAGAGCAAAATCTGGCAATATTCTGCCCCAGATGCAAAAAGAAACACAGCCACAAAGAGTGCCCACTAGATGCAGTTCATGTCTGCGCTATTTGTACAAAAGACCACTCCACAGAGAACTACCCCTCACTTCTGGGTTTGAAAGCAGTGTACAAGGAAGTAGAGGAAAAATCAGAGCCAGTGTACTTAGTCAATCAATGTCATCAGTGGCAACCTCGACAATCAGGTATGTCCTTTGATCCATCTTCTTCTTTCCAGCCTCTGCAATATCTTGCTCAACAATATAATACACTGTGGAAAAATCAACCTCCCTTTTCAAACTGGTCACAACAACCATTTCCTTCATCACCATGGCCGAATCAAACAAGCAAATCTAATTGGCCAAATTTTCCCTACTCTCCACCATATTGGCAAAAGAATGCATATCCAGCACAATGGTCCCCTCCCACTTCGCAGAGTCAAGCCTGGTAGACAAACTGGCAAAGACTGATGAATCAGCTACCAGGAACCATTCCACTCCCTCAACCTACACTACCAGTGACATATGCACTACAACAAAATCCCTAGTCCTAAGACTGCAACTCCCATCCCAACCCAACTCGAACTCAAATAATAGACCGGTTCAATCTGTTCAAATAATCGAAACGCCAGAACTAGAAACCAATCTAAGGGAGTGCAATGACCTTCAATTAAGGTCTGGGCGTATTATAGAAACCAAGGGAGATAAAATTGTTCAAGTTGAAAATCAATTACCTGCAGAGCAACCATTACAAGAAGAAGATGTGGTCAGACAACAAACTCATGACCAAGTAACCACATCTTCTCCCCCATTCCCAGAACAATTAATCATACTGCGCCCTATAGAACATCCTGACTTTGATATTATGGGAGAACTAAAGAAGTTTTATATAAAAATTCCACTCCTCCAAGCTATCCAAGATATCCCAATATATGCAAAAACTATCAAAGAGTTATGTATAAAAAAACCAAGGAGGAGAATAACAAATAACCCAATAGTTCAAGTAGTTGGCACCCTATCTGATCTGTTATCAGGAAGAGAAGCACCTACCAAATATGAAGACCTAGGGAATCCAATAGTGACAATGCAAATCAATGGACAAACCTTCTCAAATGCCCTAGTTGATTTAGGGGCTGCAATTAATATTTTAACAACCACTAGCTGTCAAAAATTGGGCATCACATCAGTGGAACCAACCTCCACCTTATTAGAATTGGCTACCCGATTAGTAGTTAGGCTAGAAGGTACACTACACGATGTCATGGTATTCGTTGATTCTTGGGAATATTCTTCTAACATTTTGATAATAAACCCCAAAAACTGGCTCGATGGACATCCATTAATTTTAGATAGACCTTGGCTAGCGACTGCTGATGTTTACATTGGCTACTGACAAGGCAGTATGACCATAACTAGAGGGAGTAATATCAAGAATCTAGCTCTATATCCTCCAGCCCAGCCAAGTGTAACAATAATAAAAACTAACAAACAACCTGTATCATACCTCAAAGAAAACATTAGATCCCCATTAACCATAGAAGATGCCCTCGATTTCAAAGATCAGACAGAGCATGATGTTATTAACAACTTCATTAACCAATCTAAATCCAGATCACATGTACAATGTCACATGATAAAGGAAGCATTTGACAATGAACTAGAAGAATATACTCTCAAAGACACTCATGATCAAAGAATATCCACTACCTCTGTTTCAAACAACAAAACTATAGAGATTGAGCCAGGGAAAACCTTGAACATCAACAATAACCTAACTCTTGAACAAGAAGAAAAGCTGGTCCAACTACTGAGAAAATATAAGGAAGCTTTTTGCATGGGATTATCTAGACATGAAGGGAATTGATCTGCAATTGTGTACGCACCACATTTATACAGAAAAAGATTTGAGACTCGTTCACCAACCCCAACGAAGACTCAAACCTCACCTGAAAGACATTGTCAAAGTTGAATTACAAAAACTTTTGGATGTAAACTTTATTTATCCAATCTCCGATAGCAAGTGGGTCTCTCCACTAGTATTAGTGCCAAAGATGAATGGAAAGTGGAGGATTTGTGTAGATTATAGAGAATTAAAAAAAGCAACCCAGAAAGACCACTTTCCCCTTCCATTCATTGATTAGGTATTAGACACATTAGAAGGAAAGAAATTCTTTTCTTTCTTGGATGGCTTCAGTGGATACAATCAAATTCAGATTGCCCCTAAACACCAGGACAAAACTACTTTTACCTGTCCTTGGGGAACATTTGCCTACAAAGTCCTACCCTTTGGCCTATGCAATGCCCCTGACACATTTCAGAGGGCCATCCTCAACATCTTTTCATATTTAATGAATGAAGGGCTCGAAGTATACATGGATGATTTCACACCATACGGAGATGATTTTGAGCTAGCACTAGACAAATTGGAAAAGGTGCTGCAATGATGTATCGCCACCAGGCTCTGCTTGAGCCATGAAAAGTGCTATATGATGATGACCGAAGGGCTCATCCTAGGTCATTATATCTCAGAAGCTGGAATATAGGTAGATCTGGCCAAAATTCAAATAATTTTGTTAATACCTACTCCTACCACACAGACAGAGGTACACAATTTTCTAGGATTTTCTGGTTATGATAGGAGATTCATAGAACATTTTTCTCAAATAGTTGTACCTCTATATGCACTGATAGGGAACGTTGATTTTTTCTGGACAGATAAATGCGACTGTGCTTTTGAGGATCTGAAAATGGTTGTGTCAACAACCCCAATGCTCAGAGGCCCAAATTGGGACCTGCCATTTCAAATTTCATCAGATGCTTCAGACACAACTATTGGAGCAGTCCTTGGGCAGGAAGAAGACAAAAAGCCATATGCAATCTATTATATTAGCAAGAATTTGTCTCTTGCTGAGCTAAACTATATTGCTACTGAAAAATAATTTTTAGTTGTAATACATGCTGTAAATAAATTTAGGCATTACATCACTGGATATCCTGTTGTTTTATATACAGATCACTCTACCATAAAATATGTAGCAAATAAACCTATTACAAATGGTAGAGTAACAATATGGTTTATTTTATTGTAGGAATTTGAAATCACAATAAAATATCGACTTGGGAAAGAGAATCCTGTAGCTGATTTCCTCTCATGAATTCTGAAGCCAGTAGATGCAGCAGTAGTCGAAGATCAATTCCCAGATGAACATTTATTTGTTGTTACTGTCAAGACACCCTGGTATGCTGATGTTGCAAATTATTTAGTAGTAGGCCAATTACTAAAGCATCTGATCCCCAATGAACGAAAACAGATTATGGAACATAGTGTCCGATTTTCTTGGATTGGAGGACTACCTGTTTCATACAAGGGAAGATATGCACATTAGAAGATGCGTCCGTGAAGATGAAATATTTGACATTCTGAAATCATGTCATGACGGACTGTGTGGCGGACATTTCACAGATCAAAGGACTTGTCACAAGGTTTTGCAAATAGGATATTACTAGCCCACAATCGTTAAAGATGCTAAGAAATTTGTTCAATCTTGTGACAGTTGCCAAAGAGCACGACACCCTGGACAGTCCGATGAAATGCCTTTAAACCCACAGCTAGTAATCGAACCATTTGAGCGTTGGGCACTCAATTTTGTTGGTCTGATCAACCCATCATCAAATCAGAAACATACATTCTAGTAGCAACAGAGTATGTTACCAAATGGGTTGAAGCAGAGGCACTTCCAAGAGCTACAGAGGACTCTTTGATTCATTTCCTGTTCCAAATATTTGTGCGATATGGCCTCCCAAGAGACATAATCATGGACGGAGGACCATAGTTCGTAGGTAATAAAATTGTTGCAACATTAAAAAATTATCACATTCAACACAAAATTACCACTTTGTATCACCCACAAGAAAATGGCCAAGTAGAGAGCACGAATAAAGTGATAGAGGCAATATTGACAAAAACCATTGCATCACACAGGCGTGAATGGGCTTCAAGATTGCCGAAAGCTTTGTGGGCATACCGAACAACGTGGAGAAACACCACCGGTTATTCACTATATCAACTAGTATTTGGAAAGGAACCCATCTTTCCAATAGAGTTCAAAATACAACCATTAAGAACAACACAGGAGGTCGGTCTGAATTTAAATGAGGCCCAGACTAACAGATTACAGCAAATTAACGTGCTAGATGAAATTAGGCTCTCATCTCTTCAACGCACTGCATTAATCCAACAACAGAGAGCAAAATGGCATGACACCCTGATAAAAAAAAAAAGTCTTGCATAAAGGAGATTGGGCACTCCTATATGACCCCAGGTTTTAGGATTTTCCGAGAAAACTTCAGACTCGATGGCTTGGACCATATGAAATCCAGAAAGTGCATGAGAATGGCACCATTACTTTGACTATTATTGATGGATCTGGACATACCTTTAAAGCAAATGACCACCGAGTGCGATTGTACCATAAATCGCTTACTCGAAAATCCTTATACCAGCAACTCCAGGAAGATTCTCATATGCAGATTCTCGCTGAGGAAAATAATTCTTCCTCAGCATTGGTTCACTAAGTAATTTCATTGTTTTTAAATTTTGTACATAACTTTTTCTTTTCTGCTTGTATAAATTACTTTCTATATAGATTTTTTCATTTTGCTGTTCCTTTCCAAAGGAACAACATTTCTCCTTTTTGCTGTTCCTTTCCGAAGGAAAAGAACTTTTGCATTTTGTTGTTCCTTTCTGAAGGAACAACATTTCTACCATTTTTCTATTCCTTTTCGAGGGAACAACAATTTTGCATTTTGCTATTCCTTTCCGAAGGAACAACATTTTTGCCTTTTTGCTGTTCCTTTTCAAAGGAACAACATTTTTGCATTTTGTTGTTCCTTTCCGAAGGAACAACATTTCCGCCTTTTTGTTGTTCCTTTTCAAAGGAACAACACTTTTGAATTTTGTTGTTCCTTTCTGAAGGAACAACATTTTCGTCATTTTGCTATTCCTTCCCAAAGGAACAACACTTTTGCATTTTGCTGTTCCTTTCCGAAGGAACAACATTTCTCCCTTTTTGCTGTTCATTTCCAAAGGAACAACATTTCCACTTTTTTGCTGTTCCTTTCTGAAGGAACAACACTTTCACGTTTTGTTTCTCCTTTTCGAAGGAACAACACTTTCATGTTTTGCTTCTCCTTTCTGAAGGAACAACACTTCTGCATTTTTGTTGTTCCTTTCCGAAGGAACAACACTCTCGTTTTTTTGTTGTTCCTTTTCGAAGGAACAACACTTTCATTTTTTGTTGTTCCTTTCTGAAGGAATAGCACTTTCATTTTTGCTGCTCCTTTCCAAAGGAACAACACTTTTGTTTTTTTGTTGTTCCTTTCTAAAGGAACAACACTTCAGCATTTTTGTCGTTCCTTTTTGAAGGGACAACACTTCCGCCAAATTGTTTGGTCTCCCTTTGAAAGAAAATCCTTTCCTCGTATTTTTTTCCTTTTTGTCGCTCCCTCCGAAGGAACAATAGTTTCAATTTTAGATGATCTTAGGTTGTTTTGCTAAAAGAGTGGTATTTTATTTCACGCTTGCTTTATTTTCTGTTCTAATTAAGGAACATCTGTTGTTCCTCTTAAGGAATAGCAGTTATGAGTGTATTTTTTTTCTTTTGCTTGATGTTCCTCTTAAATGAACCATGGTTTTTGTGTGAAGATGTTCTTTTGTTGTCCCTCTTAAGGAACAATAGTTGTTCCATCTAAGGGACATCACTTTTTGAGTGCCTTTATTTTTATTTTTGTCTAAGTGTGTGTTTCATCATTTAAAAGGATTTTTGTGAATGATGGTTCATTTAAGGCACAACTATACATTTATGCAAGAATACAAAAACTAGAGGATACTAAAATCAACAAACCAAAAATAAAAAACATTATCTTTAGAGAAATTTCTTTGAATTGATAAGAAAAGAGGAAAGGAAACAACTATATATATTATTTTGCTATCTTTATTTGCACTAAAACCAATTTGATTGATTATTTTTATCATGTTGGTTCTTCCTTAAATCTTCATAATTTTCTTTGATCATTATTATTGAATAAGAATAAGGGCATATTTTCCTCTATTGATATGTTTATACTTCTTCCACCATCCCTACTCTTAAGGAGTGTTGAGCCACCCTCTATATATAAATAGGAAATTGTTATACAAAAGAAAAGAAATAAAGAGGAAAATATATATCTATATGATTACTAACATGATTTGTCAGATGAAGGATAGGGGGTCTCATCAAAGAGCCACACTACCATGATCATAAGGAAGAAAGTGAAGTGGCATTCCCACTATGGCCACCACACCAGGGATATAATCCAAGAGGCATATCAGAAAAATAAAAAATTCCTTTGAACAAGAGGTCTCATCATGAGCCGTCCTACCCACCTTTTACTCCTTCCTGGTGAATGGCATTGTGATTCATCTGGTTACCAAGCTAGCACAATGGCCTCCATTCTGACATCGCGCAACACTTTCCTAGGCATACACAAAGGATTATGGTTCCAAGGGTGAAATAAGCAACTCTGTCAAGGTTATGGACACTTGTAGGCAATAGAGCTCTGCTGATGGTATTGAAGTCATATTTTTCATACACCAATAGTCATTATAAACCCTTCTTCTTATATCTTTATATTGATTTTAAATGAGATTATGTTATATAACCCTTTCAAACCTTTTATACATAAAAATCATTTATAAATCAATCATGATGCATAAGAACTTTTACTTACGTCAAACTGTCCTATCCTCTATTTTTCACATCATATCACGACATTTCCATCATAAACCTTGATTTCAGTAATCCGCTGATTTTTGTAAACATGTCATGGATCCATATGCCATTCCTTTATTTTCCTGTATGACTGCAGTTCAACATGCTACTCCTTTATTTGTTGGCCAAGGACAGTCTATCACATTTTAGGGGTCGCGGGTGATCTCTATAATTCACTGGCATACATGTCAAGTCATTATTTGGAGGTATTATGACTCCATCAAAACTTGGGAATAGCAAGTTTAACGGTATTGTATTTCCCAATATGCATAGCTTACTGTTCCATTGCCATTTCTGTGTTTTTGCTCTATAAAAAAAATTAACAGTGAGCTAAAGTTTGAACAACTTTTTGTTCCATCATCATCTCTATGTTTTTTTAATAGTGTGCTAAGCTTGAATAAAATGGGAGGCAGATCAATACACAGCGAACCGCGGGTATTAATGGTCTTTGACGCTGCACGCAAAATTTTAGTAAGAGCAGGATGGATTGTCTACCTTAACCGACTATAGTAGTCTAACGAGACGGTGGCCATTGAATTTCTCTAGAATTTGTAGAAAAATCATTCCATGGTGAGGGGGAGGAAAATAATAGTAACAGATGAGATAATTGCTGAAGTTTTGTGACTACCAGCAGTTGGACCAGTATGGACCCTGAAAAAAATGAGGCTTCAAGACGTTATAGCCATCTTCCGGGATGAAGGAAAGAGCTATACTGTCAAAGGAAAAGGAGTCCTCCCTACAACTCTGGGAGAGCCTTGGGAAGAATTGGCCAGAATTGTGCAAAGCTACATCACTTGCAATGGCAGAAAAGACGTGGTAAGACCATGCCATCTCAAACTTTTAGCTGAACAAAAATGTGCTATGAATTTTCCCGCATACTTGAATTTTTTATTGCATGATGTTGCCCGAAGTATAAGAAAATCCCGTCATGTAGAATCAGTAGTAAGTCATCACGGGTTAATTTGGCTAATAGTCGGTTAGAGTCTCACCCAACAGCAACATAGTTGGGAAGAATTGGTTTTCTCAATAGATGGGGGATTGGCCTTGCCAGCCCCAAAATGAAAATGCACTGCTAGCACATCAATTAGACCACAGAAACGGAGACAGTCCACTAGATTGGGGAGAAGCCGAGGAATGTTGGGAAATCCCCAAGGAAATAGTTGCCAACCAGTAGAAATACATGACTCAGAGGACGAGCAACCCCCACAACTTGAAGGAGGGGAAAATGAAGAAGAAGAACGAGAAGAGGAAACTGAGCATTACAGCGAATAAGAGGAGGAGGAAGCAGAGCAACTCAGAGAAAGCCCACTACAAAACCCTATGAAAGAAGATGAATTGGCCCAAATTTTGGCCAACATGGGAGAATACATCTAGCCCCATAGCCCACGCAACCCCGATATTGAGGTAGGACCATCATAGGAGCACTCTGCTCATAATAAGAGTGCATATAAAGAAATGAACGATGAGGAAGAAGAGGAAAGACAACCACAGGAACACTCTGCTCATAGTAAGAGTGCATCTGGGGAGATGAGTGATGAGGAAGAAGAGGAAAGACAACCACAAGAACACTCTACTCATAGTAAGAGTGCATCTGGGGAGATGAGTGATGAGGAGGAAGAAGAAGGACAATCTTAGGAACACTTTGCTCATAGTCAGAGTACACCCGAAGAAATGCATGATGAAGAAGAGGTAGAAGAAGAAGCCGCCTGGGAAATAGCAGATCAACCCAGGGTTTCCACCCCTGAGAGATCTGATTAGCAGGACAAGAACACTAAAGAAGTGTTCCAAGTAGAAAACATGGAAATTGGCCAAGGCGAGGGTACAATCCCTGAATAACAAAGCCCAAGCCCAAGAAAAGAAATAGTTGTTCCTTCGAAGGAAACGAATAAAATCAAAAAGTTGCAAAAGGAACAACAACGACTTCTTAATGTAATTAAACAACACAGACAACAAATAAGGGTCCTAAAAATGGGGAAAATCTCAAAAAGAACCCCTGGAGCAAAGCATGCAGCCACCCAGGTGAAACCCCATAAAAAGAAGACCAAAAGGACTCAAACTGAACCCATTATTATTCAGGACCGCAAGAAACAACACATGGATAATACAAATGCAGAAGCCCAAACAGAAAGCACACTAGTCTGTAATAAGGACCTCTAGACAGAGGCATTGTCCTCTAGCATCACAACTGACTAGACAGTTCATGAGAAGGAAACACAGACTATAAAAACCAGATGTCGCAATAAGGAGATCAAGGTAGATCTCTAGCCAAAAAATATCATGATGGAAAATGATCCAAGGATAGTGAAACTTCAAATGGATCTGGCACAGGCCCAACAAACGATAGAAAATCTCACAAAGGAAACTATTCCTTAGGAGAAATATCAGAAGTTACAGCAGCAAGTAAAGAACATCAATGCATTGGAGAGTGAGGCCTTTGATAAGTGGCGAAGGGCAGAGGAAAAAATTAAAAAGGCAACCAATAGACTAGACACAGTTATGAGTCAAATGTATACCTTATGTTCTCTGTATATTGATGTTCTAGCATATAGGGCACCTGCCAAAAACTATGCTTTGTTTTTGATGGAAAGGTATTTACAATTGGAAATTAAGGCTGTTAGGGCAGGGGTGCCTATAGAGTTAAAAACTATTGATGATTTCATAAACTACTATAAGCATTATGGGGTGAAATTCCAGCGATTGCTATGTGAGTTTTATTTGCATGATCTTGTGTTGGATAGTGAAATGGAAAAGAACCCTAGCCCTTTTGTGGGTGATATCCAACTTCAGGCATTCATCTCTTTTGTTGTTAACCAGATAAAGTGGTTTAAAGCCTACAATACCTTCCAAAGACAGGAGAACGGGTTAGATCTGTGGGTAAGGGGTGAACCTAGAAACCCATTGCAACTTTGGAATAAGCATAGAAGCTTAATGAGAACGAAGGGTGTGATCTAGACATTGGGACCTATTCACATAGCAATTGTCTAGCAAGGGGTAGAATACTTCCTAGCCATGAAAGACCTTGCCACAGCAGCAGCCAAATTCTGATACCAGACTTCCAATTGGAATATCCAAGACAGAGAGCCATTCAATTACAAAAATTTTAAACTAGCTGCTGATCGCTTGGTTACCTATGGTGACCTCATCTTGAGAGAAGGCCCGTCTTGGTTAGGCTGTAGGTTTCAAAGTCTAATCATCTGGTATCCTGCACCAGGGTATAGAGATTTATATGAATTTCCTAAAGGTCGGACAGGGCATATTTTTGAAGTCTTAGCTAGAAATCATGGTTTTAGACCACTGCATGAAAATCCTTCTCCAGCCTATTCCATAATCGCCTT
This sequence comes from Pinus taeda, assembly GCA_000404065.3. Classification (NCBI taxonomy): domain Eukaryota; kingdom Viridiplantae; phylum Streptophyta; class Pinopsida; order Pinales; family Pinaceae; genus Pinus; species Pinus taeda. Next base: position 229,604 of record APFE031579748.1, on the reverse strand, counting down.
GCATGTCAATTACATTGTTTTCATGAGGGCATGAAAAAGGGGAAGCAGGGGGGTGTGTTGAGCATTGGAAAAGGTGTGTATTTACCATTTATTTCTTTATCTTTTCCTTTAAATCATAACTTCTTTACATTCTAAGATGGTCATATGTTAAAGGATTATGATAGAATTAAGGAGATTTATGATTGATGTAAAATGATTAATTATTATCTTTTTCTATGCAGAAAGTGAAGAAAATGGAAAATCACTATTCCGGAGGAAAATACAAAGTAGAACCAACTATTGTTCCTTTGACAGGAAACTGCATCCAGACGAGGAAATCAAGATCGGAGCGCATGAACCAGGAAAAGGAAGAAGAAACGTGGTATCAGCGCAAGAGGACAAAATGATAACTGAAGGTTAGAGATATGGTGAATCCCTCATGATCCTTTGATCCTAAGCGATCCCTACCTAAAGACTTATCTGTATTTTTAATACTTTTGCCTGGCCATTATAAAAAGGAACAACACTGCCAGCCCAGGGGGCAGATTATTATTGTTGATTTGTAGAGTTTATTATTGTAATCTAAACTTTGATCGTCGACTCTCTTTAAAGAGCGATAGCTGTAACTTTGCCTTTATGATTAATATATAACTCAGTTGTTGTTTCGTCATCTGATCCTAGAATAACTGCAATAGTGCTTCTCTGGTGGCTAAGGGCCTAGCCCTAGTGGATCACTTGCTTCTTGTATCATTATTTTCTGATTACAGTCGTGTGTGGTTTGATTTCCTTTGCATTCCTTTCAATTCACTTTATTCAATAATCTTCTATTCCTGAACATTTCATTGAATTTCTCTGTTATATCGAATTCATAATTGAAACAGAAATATTATTATTTGTAACTGAAAATGTTATGTTGTTCATTATCAAATAATATCACACTGTCTAATTCGGATATTGCTATTCATTTACAGATTGACATTGCTATTCCTTTACATATTCATATTGTTGTTCATTCATAGAATGATATTGTTGTTCATTTATAGATTGACATTGTTGTTCACTTGGTTACGGTTTACTTACAATTGTGATTGTTGTTCATTAGATTATTGTTCCATTATCATTGCAATTGTCGTTCTTTTATAACTGTGGTTAATGTCCATTATGCTAAAATAAAATTACTGATTCAATTACTCTAGATTCAATGTGTGTTTACAGTTGATTAAGTTTACTGTTCAATTTCTGTAGACTTACTTAGGTTTGTTGTTCCTTGCTTAGATTGTTGCTCAATTCCTTTATTAGTTAAATATTGCAATCTAGTTCCCTTCGGTTAAGATTACTGCTTAATTCATTTCTATAGATTAAGCTTTGTTGTTTGATATTTTCAATAGATTAGTTGTTGTTCCTTTTATGTTAATTGAATTTTTATTTCCAGTATTTGCTTTGGTGTGAATAGAAAGATATAAAACTGTAGCAAACATTGACTACTACTATCTAGTTCTCAGATTGGAGAGCTTGCCTTCGATTGATTTTCATTTACATCAATTTACAGGGGAAAGAGTTGTCATTACTGCATCCTTGACTGATGGTTGTTGTAGTTTCTTAAGTGAATGATTTAGTTACAAAGCATTTAAGTTTCTTTCCATTACAATTAGAGTTTGTTTCTAGCATTTATTTACCTTTGTAAAGCACTATATTGCAAGCATTACTCTTGAACAAGTGACCGCCTCAGACTGAGTACACTCTTGAGATAAAAAATTGTACCTAGATTGATAATTAATGTAGGGTAAATATAGGTTAAAAAGACCCTTTTTACTGACCAACACCTTTCACTTGGAAAATTAGGAGGAAATGTAGAGCCTACCTCATTACAATGCTTGATGTAGCCAACCCCTATTTTTCTCCCTCTAAAATTTCTCACTGCCAATCTTGTATACTACTTGACTGTATCCTGTAGGATTCCTTGTAGGATCCTGTAGATGGTCATGCGCAAGAAAAAAATTGAAATTTACCTCTCCTGTAGACTGCTTGAGGGTTGATAACGAATTTTCTAGTGTGAACCTCGAGAATGTGAATGCATCTATGCATGGGGATCAAGGTTTATTTCCTCTTGTGGTTGATTTGAGTGAGGTGGTGTGCTGGCAGCTGAGGTATAAATATCTATTTTTGGACCATTGGTCCCACTAACACATCATCATTCTCCTCACCTCACAATAAACTCCCACTTCGAGCATCCGTAGCTTAACTTCTTTAGACCTCATCCTTCTTTTCGTTGACTTTACTGTTTCCATGTGTGTGAAGACTAACTATTTTGTCCTCACTGACTGAACGAAGGTGGCCAAGTTAACTAGCCACCTTTCACTTATAAACCAACTCATTCAAAATCTTTACATCTTTTGATCACATTATGAAAATGAGAGAGTGGAAGTGAGATACTTACCTATGGTAACAATACCTTTCTGCAGTTTGTTGAAGAAATAAGGTTTTTGTTGTGTGTTGGTTGCATGTGATTTCTCCTATTCTTATTTTTTTTATTGTCCTTTGATGATTTTCCTTGATGTGCAGGTACCTGGTGTTGATGATGATATTGTTGCTGCTAGGCTATGGAGGATTTTCTTCTACCTTTGGATCTCCATGCTTGAAAGTTGCTGCAACCTATGATTTTTGTTCTGTGGGATAGGCTACTACAAGATTTCCTACAAGATGTCCTGTAGCTACTTCTCCCTCAAAAATTTTAATCATATTCTACTACTGGGATCTGAGGATGATTAGTGTGGGAAGAGAGGAGGTCTATGGGTTTGTGAATGATGAAAAATAACCTTCAAGTGTTGTCCCCTTGCTCTCTGTCTTCATTTTTTTTCTCTGTGTTCTTTTTTTTAAACTGTAATTTTTTGGAAACTGATTTTTTTTATGAATGCAAGGGGCAATCACAGTGGAGAGAGGTATTGTAATGAAATGGTGATGTAGGAATTTATTTCTTTGACATGTGCAGGCCATTTCCTTGCTCTAGGGTCACTTCCTTTAGGATTCTCAAGCCACTATGATTCCTACAGGATCATCTTGTAGGTTTTCAGGGAATCCTGTAGAAAACACAGAACCCTTACAAGCTGAGGAAAATGAGTGAAACAAATGAAAGGAATGGTGGAATGATGAAGGATAATGAATGGATAAATAAAAATATGAGCTGAATAGGTACCTTTTGATTCTCCATTGTTGCTCTGATCGTCCTCCTGCTAACCTGCAAACAATACTTTCATAATTTATCTTTTCTCTTTTTTATTTATATTTTTCTGAAAAACAACTAGTCTGCCTCCAAGAGGTTTTCATCCTAGTTGCTTGCCCTAGGTGCCTCAAGAGAGGTTTTCACCCAGAGATCTTTTTATTTCTCTCTTCTTCTTTTTTTGACACCATTGGGCCATTTCAAGAGGTTTTCAACCCAATAGTGGGACTCAGGCACCTCATGGAGGTTTTCACCTGAGTCTCCTTATTTATTTCTTTTTATTTTTCTCAGGGACTTGATGAGGTAGGAGCTGAGACTTGCTCCACCACCATCACTATTTTGTTGATACCATAAATGAACTCTTCCTTTGAAAATGGCCTTTTGTAAACATTCAATCTGTGCCCATTAACAAGTAAAGGAATGGCCTCTACATCTATGGTTCTGATCTGCACTGAACCATTATCATGACATTTCTCTATGACATAAGGCCCTAACCATCTAGTCATTAACTTGCCCTTAAAGTCTTTATATCTGGAATCATATAACAAATCCCAATGACCTTCTTGAAATTTCTTGTTCTTGATTTTCTTATCATGCCATATCTTCCTCTGAATTTGAGTTACCTCTGTGTGTAGGAGGGCCTACATTCTCAACTCATTTAACCCATTCAACTGGAGAAATCTCTCTTTTTGTGCACTAATTGAGATCTAGATCTAGTTGAGCTACCATCCTCAATGTATTGTACTCAAATTCAATGGACAACATGGCCTTTTTCCCATAGACCAACTCATAGGGTGTAAATCCAATGTTGGTCTTCCAGGTGGTATTGTAGGCCCAGGTGGCCTCAACTAATCTATCTGCCCAATATTTTCTACTGCTGCTAACCACTTTGGTCAGGATTCCCTCTAGTGCTCTGTTGGTCACCTCCACTTTCCCATTAGCTTGTGGGTAATAGGGAGTGGAAGTCATATGCTTGATCTTGTGCTAGCTTAACAAGTCTTCAATCATTTTATATGTAAACTGGCTACCTTGATCAATGACTAGTTCTCTAGGGTACCCAAACTTGTAAAAGGCATTTTCCCTTAAGAACTCAACCACCTTCTCCTTTGTTGTTGCCTTGATTTCCTTGGTTTCAACCCACTTAGTCAGATATTTAGTGCACATAATGATGTAATACTTTTTCTTGGAAGGAGGGTCAATAGGCCCAATGAAATCCATGCCCCACTTGTCAAATGGCTCGAACATCACTTGAGGTTGTAGAGGCATTTCATCCCTTGGAGTAGGATTTCCCATCCTTTGGCACGGATCACACTAACTAGTATATCTTTTCACATCCTGATGAAGAGTGGGCCAATAATAAACATCTTGTAACACCTTGAATGATGTCCTCTTTGCTGCAAAGTGACCTCCACAAGGCCCATCATGACAGGTCAGAAGGATGTCAATGACTTCCTCCTCCCTGACACCTCTTCTAAGAATTTGATTTGGGCCTAGTTTCAAGCAGTTGCCCCCAATCCAGGTGAATGGGGCGCTCTTCCTCACAATCTTGCTTTTCTCTTTGGAGGACAAATATGGTGGGAACTGTGTAGATACCAAATAGTTTTCTATGTCAACAAACCATGGAGAGAGAACTGAAATGGCGAATAAGTTTTCATTCGGTAACTGATCATCAACCATTCCTTCCTCACCTGTAGGCAAAGTTAATCTAGAAAAAAAATTCTGCAACAACATTTTCCTTGGCATGCTTATCAATAATGGTTAGATCAAACTACTGTAATAAAAGTAAACATCTAAGAATCAGAGCATTCACATCAGGTTTATTCATTAAATATTGGATTACAACATGGTCAGTATGTACAAATGTTTGATAACCTGTAATGTAATTTCTAAATTTTTTCAATGAATGGACAACATCTAGGAGCTTCTTTTCAGTCACCGTGTAGTTCAATTTGGCCTTTGACAAATTCTTACTGATAAAGTAAATGACATAAGGCAATTTTTTATCTATCTGGCCTAGAGTTTCTCTTATGGCTTTGTGTGAGGCACCGACATGTTTATGAAAAGGAAGGGACCAATTTGGGCCTTGGAGAATCGGTGTAGTGGTTAACTTGTCTTTTAGGGTGCTCACAGCCTCTTGACAACTTTTTGACCATATAAACTCAAAGTCTTTGGCCAACAACCCAAATAAAGGAGAAACTAACTTTGTGAAGTCTTTTATAAACCTTCGATAGTGTCAAGCTAACCCTAGGAAACTTCTGACATCTCTCTACTTTTGCGGAGGTGGGATCCTTTGGATGATAGCTATTTTGTTTGGGTCCACCTATAGTCCTTGCTGGGATATTGAAAGACCTAACACAATCCCTGCAGTCATCAAGAACTCACATTTTTCAAGACTAAGAGATAGGTTCATTGAAATGCATTTGTTCAACACCTTACCTAAGTTGGACAGAGCCTCCTAGAAATCACATCCATAAGGTGTAAAATCATCCATATAAATCTACTGCATCATGGATTGACTCGACAAAGATACTCAGGACTGCTCTTTGGAAAGTGGCAAGAGCATTGCATAGGCCAAAAGGAAGGAAACTATAGGCGAAAGTACCCCAAGGACAAGTGAAGGTGGTTTTATCCTGGTCTTTTGGGCTGATATGGATTTGATTGTACCCATTGAATCCATCTAGGAAAGAGAAAAAAATTTCCCTGCCAGGACATCTAGCACTTGGTCGATGATAGGTAGAGGGAAATGGTCCTTGTTTGTGGCTTTGTTTAACTCTCTGTAATTGACACAAATCCTCCACTTACCATTTTTCTTTAGAACCAACACCAAAGGAGAGACCCACTCACTATCGAAGATAGGGTAAATGAATCCTACATCTACCAGCTTTTGCAGTTCTTCTTTGACTATATATTTGAGAGCTGGATTCATCCTCCTTTGGGGTCGCCAGATTGGTTTGAAAGCTTATTTAATTTAAATTTGGTGAGTACACACCTAGGGCTACACTCCCTTCATTTCTTTGTAACTCCAAGCAAAGGCATCCAGGTGTTCCTTTAGCATGTTGCAATACTTTTATTCTTGGTGAACATAAATAGATGGGTTGATTTTCAAAGTTCTCTCAGGGCCAAATTCTATGGTTTTGACACAGATAGTGTTGGAATCGGCTAAGCATAGATCAATCTGATGGTTGTTCTAGGTTTCCTTTACTACTTCTTCTAAGGAAAAAGTACCGGGAGTTGGAATTTGGAGTATGTGTTCAATCAAATCATCTTCATCTGGTTGTCCCCCTCCCATGGTTGTTTCTAAGGTATAGAATTGGGCGGAATACACTTCATCTTCTTCCTCCTCTTCTAGCCATAAAGGCAAGTCATGTTCTAGAGATGACTGAGTAGGAGGATATATGACTAACTGCTTGGACATATGCCCATTATTGAAAGTCATATTTCCAACCCTGCATCTAATATAAGCATCGATAGTGGCTAGCCAGGGCCTCCCAAGGATGATAGGGTAACTAGTAAGCTTGGCCTTAGGCTGAAGAACTAGGAAATATGCAAGGTATTCTCAAGATTCAATGGAGACCATCAAATCCTCCACAATCCCCTAAGGGGTCACTGTGAAGCGATCTGCAAGTTGCAGGACTGTTGTGGTCTTTCTCAATGAACCCTAGAGGTTGAGCTTGAGCATGGTTTCCTTGGTCATCACATTAATGGTAGCCCCAAGATCAATCAAAGTGTGTGGGAAAATGGTGCCATTGATGTGCACATCTACTACAGGACTTCCAAGGTCCAAATACTTTGGACAGATTACCTGCTCCAACATTAAGTCAGACAACTATCTAATGACATTAATGGTAGGGACATCTCTTCTTCGCCTCCTGGATACTTGAAGCACTTCTCCTTGATCAACTTTTTGTAAATAGGCACATCTTTTATAGCTTGGAGAAGTTTAATTTTGACACATAAAATTTTCAATTCTCCTAGAAGTTTAGTCTATTCTGGGGTAGGCTAGAGTGGTTGGGTTAATCTCTTAGGAAAGTGTGGTGGATTTACTTTAGGCATGCTTTCCTCTCTTTCTTGCTTAACCTCCCTAGGTGGAGGTAGAGGTTGGTTGTCCGGGAGCACTCTCTTAGATCTCAGGTTTACTTCCTAAATTTCCACAGCATAAGCTGGGTAGGATGTCTGCCCACTGTATACTAGTTGTGCCTATTTGTTGTTCGGGTTCGGATTTGGCTAGGCAGGCATCTGGGGTTGTTTAGGTGGAGCAGAGTGTAAAAGCTATGGTTGAGCAGGTGGTGAAGGCAATAAAGTTGGAGCATTATTGCATGGGGGCCTCCACCCCTAGGGCAGTGCATTCCATTGAGGTTGTGGCAGAGCATATAGTTGAAATGACTGGATGGTTGGCTAGGAATGATACTGGGGTACAAAATACCAAGGAGGAGATGTAGACCTGGAAGGATGAGCAGGGGGTCCCCAAGAGGGAATGTATGTGGTCTAGTTGGGGTTGTAATATGCATGGGATGACCCTTGCATGCCCTACTGGTATGGCCTAGGCCCATGGGGTCTCCTTTGGGATATGTAGTAGAGTTGTTCAGTTACCCCTTCAGGTCCTTGATATACAACTTTTAGTCCAAATAGAGAAGGGCACTTGTCTGTGGAGTGGTTTTCTTCACAGACTGAGTAGATTTCAATTGAATTCAATGGACATTCATTCCTAGGGTGCCTCCTGGTGCATCTAGGGCAGAAAATGGCTAAGGCTCTCTCTGCTTCCTCCTATTTTCTCTTAATGTGAATAGTGTCCATCTATAGGGTGAGGGTTTGCAGCATCTCACTCTTGAAATCCTCCGGCATGTTTCCAATTTCACCCTTGATGGATGAATTATAAGAGGATGGACTAACCATAGGTTGACTACCCCTACCCTTTTTCCTAGCTTCCCTAGAATGGTTTCTAAAGACAGTCTTGATATCCTCATAGGGTAACTGGTAGATGTCCCCTCCTGCTAGCAAGTTTATGGTATCCAGAAGATCTTCCCTTACTCCTCTAAGTAGGACTAGCTTCAGCGACTCAAGGTCAAGTGCGCACCTGGCCCTTTTGTATCTAAGTTGGAATCTTTCTTCATAATCCTTTAGGGATTCATCATGCCCTAACATCATCCTAAAAATTTCCTCTTTAGTGTCTTTAGACCTACAGTTGTCTCGATACTTGTTGTTAAAGGCTTGTTGCATCTGATTCCAAGTGGTGATGTTATCCCCAAGTAAACCCATGAACCAGTGAAAAGCTACATCCTTGAGAGTGGATGGGAATAGTTTCAACTTCTCCTCATCATTGGTGTAGTCATAGGTTTGACATATGACAACAAATTCAAATAAGAAAGTGTGTGGATCTTCTGTGGTCAGGCCATGGAAAAGAGGAAGGGCAGAGTGGCTTATATTCTTCATCTTAGTATCCCCATTGGTTTGCTTGATGGGGAAGGCCCCCTCATGATCCAGACTTAAACAGGAACACAACAAATTACAAAGATAACCATATACACAAGATGCAGCAGAAATAATACTTCATTTCATTAATGGAAAATATTGAAATATGCTTACAACCAGAAATGGAAAAAAACCAGCTGGGGCGATGGTAGCTTATCTCTGAGAAGAGATGTGTGGCTACATGCCTCTGAACTGTGTTACAATGAGGCTCGAAGGCCTATTTATTGTTGAGAAACAATGGAAAACCCTTCACATTCCAAAACCTAACCCTAGAAGATGAAACGGCAAATTGTGGGCCCCGTTTTGGGTAAATTGGTACATCAATTTCCCAGGGTCGTAACTTTGGCATACGATCTCCGTTTGACGTGTATGATAGCTCGTTAGAAAGATCTACCCGAGAACTACCACTTTGGGAAGGGAAACATCAATCCATGGACCCATGTTGCCCCCAGATTTCCCAAAAAACTTCGTTTAGGGCCTCAAAACGGCTCCGAAAGTTTAGGACCCAAAAGAACTACTAAAAATAGTAAATTGTGCTACAATTATAGAAACTGAAAAAGCTGAAAGAGAAAATTGCGGGGGTCCAAATGGGATAGTTGGGTGGCCACCAACATCCACCTGGATCAAGTTCACATAACTCATAACATCCAAGGTGTCTAAAACATGAAATTGCTAATGGAGAGGCATGTAGTTCTCTTAGGTCAGTTGGCTCTTCTTTGGTGATTTTACCTCCCTTATGAGGCTTTCTATGTTTCCTACTCCTCTCAGTTGAACTAGCACTTGCTATATTCTCCTCATCATAGTCATAGTCACCTCTATCCATGTTTAACTAGCTTCTTGATTGCACAGATTTGGAGGTTTTTGTTATAGAAGAAAATTAGTGTTTGATAATAGGAGTGGAGGAGATGTCTAAAATATCAAATGTGTAAGCTAAACATTGAGTGAAGAGAGAGGAATTACTTGTAAAAGGTGAATTTAGAGGCAATTAGGTGAAAATTTGAAGTTTGAAGCATTTTGGTGGCTTGCTTCCCTATGCATAGCCCACTTGCCTAGAAGTGCAGGGCTGGCTCTTACGTGTAGTGCCCATTAAAATTTCCATAGTCAAAAACTTCCCTACGTGCAGCGCAATTCCCTATGCAGAGAATCTTCTTCCCTACTCACAACACTAGGCAAAATCTTCCAAAAGAGCATCGCTAGTTGCCTACATGCAGCTCTACCTCTATTTTGCTCAAAATCACTTCAAAATTGTTTCTTTCTTCTCTCCTTTGGCTTCTTTGACTTGCAATATGAAATAATGAAATAAAAGTAGGATAAGAGGGTTTATATATGGGCACCATTTGATTTTTTCCAATGTTCTTTTCCTTTTTGAGAACCCTATTTTTAATGCTTGTTTCACTTTTGCTTTTGCAGGTGGATTCGCCCATGCTAATTTGATTTTTTGTACTGTTTGTAGCTAGGAAGTACGGATTGATGCTTAGGAGCAGCTGGGAATCAATATTACATATAGGAGCATGAAATTACTAAAGAAATGAAAATAAAAACAAAATACTCTGTTTTCACCTCAAAACACATTTTGAGGTGAAAATTACATTAAGCTTTAAAAAGAATAACTTTTGACTTTCCAGATACTATGCTTGAGTTTATTTGGCATCCTCATGTCCTTGCTGATCTTTATTGGCATTTTCATCATCAAATTTGACTATGGTGGAACCTTGAAACCTAATGGGACCAAACCCTATGACCTAATGAAATAAATTTCATAATGAAAATGAATCATGATTGAAGACTATAGAGAATATGCTCAACAATTATATTTCGTGAGGGAAAACTAAAGTGACCTCAACCATCAGGTGATCCATGACCTAATGGAGTGATGAAAATTTATAGTATGGGACTCCTATTATGCAAATGCAAAAGAGCAGATTTTGATCATTGACGGCAGTATGACAATACTGACACTAAAATTGGCTCTATTGGGGATGGTAGCTCCTTGGAGGTGCCAAGAACACCATAGACCTAGTAGCCTTATCCATTAGGCAATACGGTCAAAACACTTCAAAGACTGAAAACTGATACAATGCAAACTGAAACTGACTCATGACTCAAACTGTGACTATAAAATAAATCGAAATCGGCAAACCTTACACAACATTCAAAATTTATAGCCTTCACTTCGAACCCCAAGCTGGAATGACTGTGTACTTTGAAATCTTGTAATGAAAAGGAAATTGGTATGTACAATGATCATGTCATAACTTTAGTAAATCATTTCAAAAGTAGTAGTGCTTCAAGATCCTACCATTAGCTGGCCCTCCTAGACAATCCTGACCATCCATCTCCTTGACTAGAAAAGCATTCTGTCCTCTGTATGTTGCAATCTTATATAGTCCTTTCCATAAATTTTCAAACTTACCATGCTTTCCTTTGTCCTCATTCTAAGAATCCCACGCAACACTACATCCTCTAGCTAAAATTTGTTTGCTTTAGTTTTCCAATCATAGATCTTCTTAATATTTTCCTGTAATCTGAAAGTGTTTTGGAAAACTTCATCCCTAGTTTGCTGAAGATGAATCATCTAATTGATTCTTTGCTGAAAGTCATCCTCTTCACTGTCAGCTTCATGTAACAATCTCATAACTAGAAATGCAAGAGATGTTGGAAAGATTGTGTCAATGCCATAAACTAAGACAAATGGAGACATACCTACGGATTTCTTGTGGCTCACTCTATCAGCCCATAAGGCATTAACCAACTTTCTATGCTAATTTTTGTTATTTGTTTCCAACATTTTCTTAATGATGTTCACCAAAGACTTATTTGATGATTCAGCCAAACCATTTCCCTACGGATAATATGTTGTAGAATGACCCAAAGTAATATTATACTTGCTGCAAAATTCGATCATCTTCTTTGATTTGAATGCGACTGCATTATCTGTGATGATTTTATTAGGACAATCGAAATGAGATAAAATATTTGACTCTAGAAATTTGATGATTACCATATCTGTGGCTTGTCTGGTTGGAATAGCTTCAATCCACTTGGTGAAATAGTCGGTTGTTATTAGGATCCATTTGTATTGTGTCGACGATGTTGGATGGATTTCCTCGATGAAATCGAGTCCCCACTGCTGAAATGGTGCATTGACTTCGAAAAGTTTCAGAGGAAGAGGAAGAAATTTCCATTTCCCTTGAAGACTTAACATTCATGACAGCTCAAGACTATTTTATAAACATCTGAAAGTAGAGTCAGCCAGTAATAACCTGCTCTCAACACTTTGTTTTCCATTGTCTTCCAGAACAAATGGCCACCACAATCACCTTTATGAAAGTCATACATCACCTACTGAGCTTCGTCTTCAACCAAACAGTTAAGTAAAACACCTCTCGGATCTTTCCAATAAAGGGCATTATTTAAAATGAAGAATTTGGCAACTTTGAGTTTGAGTGATCTACCTTTGTTCTTTGTCATTACCGGAGGTGGCGAAACCTATTGAAGTACATAAACTATGTATGAATACCATGTTGATTGAAGAAACATTTTAGAAACTTGAATGGGAGAGCCTATGTCTTCATCTTCTAATATGGCTATGATGAGATTGATATCTAAAGCATGAAGATTTGATTCAACCATTAGTCTTGCGAAACATTGTCCTTTGATCGGCTTTGTAGGTTTAATATCTAGATCATATTCCAACATTGCTGCAATCCACTTCCCTCTTCCCTTCCAGATCAGTTTGTATTAGTACATCCTTTATTGTTGCATTGGGAATATATGCTATGATGTTTGAATGCGGGATGTACACTCTGAAATCTTTCAATGCTTTTACGAGAGCAAGTGCCTTTTTTTCAATTATATTATACCACAAGGTAGCATCTCGAATAGTCCTACTAAAAAAGGAAATGGGAATCTCCAGCTGATCTCTCTTTTGCATCAATACTACAACCATGGTATGTCTAGATGAAAATGAAAATATAACTAAATATTGAGTATAATCAAGAATAATTAATACTGGGGTTGTAGAGAAAGCATACTTTACCAAATTGAATGACTTCATGGCATCCTCCATTCATTTTACTGTGCTATCCCTTTTCAACATGTTAGTCATTTCTCTTAAATGTTCAGCTAAATTGGGTATGAATCCGAGTAAGAAATTCATCTTACCATTGATATCCTGTATTTCCTTCTTGTTTTGGGGAAAATCTATTTGATGATTACCTCCACCCTCAAAGGATCAATGAAAATACCTTCTTTGGAGATAATATGACCGAGAAGCTTTCCTTCATCCATAGGAAAAAGACTTTTCTTTGGATTAATAGATATCCTGAACTTCCTACATCTCCGAAAAATAATTTTTAAATGGTGTAGATGCTTATCATCAGAACCTAAAAACATTGTCGAATCATCTAAATAAACAAACAAAAATGCATCCTTCTCATTAGCAAAAGTGATGTCCATTGTTCGCTGAAATGTGGCCCCAGGATTCTTCAAACCGAATGGCATTTTAGCATAATGAAAGGTTCCCCAAGATGTTGTAAATATAGTTTTGTCTTGATCCTTTTCATGCACCAAGATCTTATTATAATCTGAATACCCATTGAGTAGTGACATGCGTGATGCTCCAACTATTCTTTGCAGGATATGATCCATCTTTGGAAGTGGGTAATTTTCCTTTAAAGATACCTTGTTAAGGTTTCAGAAATTTATGCATGATCTTATTTCTTTGGTCTTCATTCGTACTGAAACCAAATTCGAAATCCAATCAGAAAATCTGATTGGGACAATTATACCAGCTTTAAATAATCTGTTTACCTCTTTCTCGATGGAAGGCAATAGCTTTGGGTTGTTCCTTCTCAACTTCTATCTAAACGGCTTCTACTCTGGCTTGATGGGAATAGTGTGTTGAATTATATCTTTGTCATACACCTTCAAATCTGAATAATCCCAAGCAAATACATCAGAAAATTTAGATAAAAGTCTAACATATTTAGTCTTTACCTCGAGAGACAATGATTTGGACAATTTTACAAACTTGGGCTTGTCTGTTGTTCCAAGATTGACATCCTCAACTCCTTTATCGGTAGGTACCAAGCTCGACTTTCTTGCAACATCATCTTGATCAAAAATCTCCTTTAAAGGTATGAGAACTCTAGGAATAATATTATCTTTCAGTTTCAATACCTACAACTAATTCACTTCAATCTCTTGTTCATCGCTATCATACTCATCATCTATGGAAGCATCCTTGAATTTTCCTTCATTCCACAAAAAGGTATTGATTTCATTATCATCCCAAAACACTTGCCAATACCTTAAATTATCCAGAAGAGCAGGTTGGTCTTTGACATGAATTTTAAACTTGTTGCTGAAGTTCATTGGGATCTTCAAATTTCTTGCAGTAGTGGCGAGTGAATCTGCAATAATGTTTTGAGTCTGGGGTACAACTGTCAAAGTATAATCATGAAACATTCACAAGATGTCTAGGACTACATTTCTATAGGCTCTCATCCATGGAAGCTTTACTTGATACTCTCCCTTTACCTATTTGATTACCAGCTCTGAATCTCCATAGACCAAAATCCTTTTTGCATTTAACTTATTCAAAATTTTCAGACCTGCAATCAAAGATTCATACTCTGCTTCATTGTTAGAGCAATCAAAAGCCAAATTGTAAGAACACACTCTAACATTACTAGGAATTCTGTCAAGCTGGAAAGCGGGGCTCTGAATCCAAATTCCTATGCTAGCACCATCCTTACCAATGGCTCCGTCAAAATCCATGCTCCAAAGACCTACCTCTTCTTCTAGGTGCTAAAATATTGTTTCCTTCTCTACCTTACCTTGACTGATCTCTTCATTTTTCTATTGTTCAGTGACCTTTTGCTATTGGTATGTGGACTGCTCAAAAGAACTTGTTATTTTCTTTCTTTCTTGATCAAGGGCTGCTCTAAATTTTTTTGAAATCTCTGGTACATCATCTACTTCTACTAACTAAATATCTACACCATTCAAACTACCATCTAAATATACTGGTAGCATGGGAGAAATCAAGTTGTAAAGTTCCTTTAAGTTTTTCACCCCACGATCTAGACAAAAGCATACCAAACCATGGTGGAATGTCAGCAATGACCACATCCATCAAAACATTCTTAACTGGTATATGGTCTAAAGATACTACCAAGTCTTTGATAAGACCAATACAACAGACCCTACCGGAATCAAAATAATACAGGTCATGATATTTTCGAGTAATGTCAAGTTCCAGTTTCTCCATAATGGATTTTTGCATCAGATTATGAGAAGCTCTAGAGTCGAACATGGCATTATCGAGAATATAGTCATGTAATCTAAGGCTTATATAAAATGGAGGAACTTCACTATCTTTGGACTAACCTTCTAAGGCAAGGCCAAAAATGAGCTCAGGCTGATCATCTTCTACATTGACCATGTCTGATAAAGGATATACTTGCAAAATTCAAGACATATGGTTTCTATAATTGTTGTTATTAATCAATTTAGTCAAAGTAATTGAAGCTTTTAATTTAGCAATTACATTTTATAAACTGAAAGCTGAAACTTTCTCTACCTCTTTGATAGGAAGGTCCTTCTTTTTTTCTCTTTCCTTTGCTGCACTTCGCTAATTACTCTTCTTGTTTGCAATGTTATTTGCTGATGATCCTTTGCTGGAACTTGGATCAGTAGGCTCTTTCCCTTTCTTCTAAATGCTTGAAGAATCATTTTTAGATTGTGCTTCCTTTCTCTTTTGAGTTGGACTGACTGGTACATCTCTGCTTCTCAAATAGTATTGCTTCTATTGTGTTGTCAAGGCATTCATATACCCTCGCTGATAATCATCAAACTCATCCTCCAAAACTACCTCCTTTTCTAGTATGTAATCTTCATCCCTTTGGGTGTCTAGAACCTCTGCATATTCTTCATATTCTGTTAGAAAAATGGGCATACCATAGGCAGTGAAGAAATGGTTTGCTTCAACCATCGGATCATCATCATCTTCCTCCTCCATTCCGTGCACATAGTTCTACTACAAAGGAGTTCTGACCTGTTGTTGTTGTGTTGTTTGATATTGTGCCTTTTTTTCCCTTTTCCTTAATCTGGAATTGGGGCTACTGTTGTCCTTTGATGTTTGGATTCTTGATTGGTGTTTCAGGTTTATCTGCAACATCAGCCTGTCAAACATCTTCTCAACCTTTTGGATCAAATTATTCATCTTAACATCTGAGGTAGATGCTTTTTTCTTTATAGTCACCTTCTTTTCAGATCTCATTCTTTCTCTTTTGGCCAACAGATTTGCTTCTATGCTTACAAAATTATTCTGTATATCTTCAAATGTGGTAGTATCTCTTTCTCATAACTGATATGCCATATCATAATCGTAACCGTATGGAAACATGAGTAGGACTAACCCCATTGGTGGTTTAATGTTGGCTGGAATGGAATTATACACTTTCACCCACATTCCTTTTGATATTTTCATACTGAGACAAAATTTGGAGTGGGTTCTTCTTTACCTCCCACCAGTCTAGGAATTGTCTATGTCAAACTGGCAAAGTGTCGATAGAGGCTGTTGATAAAGCTCTGAACCATTTTCGAACTTCACCTCAAAAACTTTGCACAAACAATCTCATGGTCACATTTTCTGCCTCTACTTCATTAAGGTTGAAGAAGTAATTCATTCTATTAACATGTTTTTGTGTTGTAATGCTTTGAGTGGCATCAAAAAGAGGTATCTTACTTTGTTAATCAGCAGGTATATCATCCATATTCTGAGGTAAAACAAGGGGTGCATACCGGGCATCCATGACTCGAGACGAATTTGAAACAATGGTCAGACTACTAGGGTTTAATGGAGTGGTTGATGGAGAAGTAGGGGTGATAGGATTTTGATTGGATATGATAGGTTGAAGGGGAAGGGTAGGTATAAACTGAAGTTGAGAATCGACTTCAGAGATTGATGGGAATACTGATGAACTAAGGGTAGTGGATGTTGATTTTGAAAGCTCGGGGATATTGGCAGTAGTGATGGATGATTGAGGATAATTTAAGATATAGTCGTCAATTGATCTATTTTCCTTTTGAATTTCGAGATCTGAAACAAATTTCAGGTCTAGAACTATATCATCAAGTGCAGTTTTAGATTTGGTCCTAAATAGAGAAAGGTCAAAATACTCGTCAAAAAGCAGGTCTTCAATGAACAACCACTTACTAGGACAGGAATTGGATCTAAAAATAGGTCTAGCGTTTACTGAACTTTCTTGTCTTCTGATTATTCTCAGAATAAGGTTGGTATTTTCAAATACAGGGGGAGGATTTTGATCAGGATTGGACCTTGTGTACTTTCTCAAAGCCATTGTGTTCAAATTTCAAAATTTTTATATTGCTTTACAAATTTCTATTTCAGCCTAGCAAATTATAAAATTCATCATCCAAAATTCAAGAGTTTGGTTGAAATTTATTACTGGAGTGATTATTCTTTCTTCCCCAGTATGGCCGCCACTATGTTATCACCTAAATTGACCTTAGGCTAAAGGGAGGCAATTCTAGGGTAACCAGAAACCAAGCTTAGCCTTGTAGCTAGACCTACAAGGCCGGAAGAGGGCTTTCTCCTTTAGAATCTCAGTTAAGATGACTGAATCAAGTAAATACCTTAGACTAGATATAGTAGCTCAAAAGGTTTTGATTGAATTTGTTGGTGTTTGCTGGATCAGATGGAGGTGGGCAGTTTAGGTCTGGGAAATTAGGTCAGAAATGTAGGGTGTTCTCTGGGGCAAGGTAGGCATAGGCTTTAGCACTTCAGGCTTAATGGTGTGAGGTGTTCAAGATTGATGAGGAGCTAAGGAGGGCATGTGACAATCATGGATCCTTCTCAAATAGTAGAAAACATAAAATATTGAATGATTTCCCAAGGTAGAGCATTGTAACCGTGGATTCTACCTATCTAACTTGATAACATTCAATAATAATAAAATGAAATGGAAGATGGAATACATAAAACATGTAAACAAATGATTACAAAAGAATAAATTGTGCTAAAACTCCATACCACAGGGATCCCATAAAAATAGTTGCAAATCCTATTAATTTCCTTGCCAAATTGCTTACAATGATGTACAATCAAGCTCTGAGCATCCAAGTGAGTCCAACCCTTGAAAATGATAAATAAAATACATGATATAGACATTCAAATCACTCATCCTAACCATAAAGGTTTGAAAACATGATAAGAGGAGTTGTTTCAACCATTTCTAAACAAGGAACAATAATCTAGGTAGTCAAACAGCTTGCCTCTAAAAGAGGGGAAACTGATTCATCACCCTCAAAACCACTTTTTATCCAATGAATCTACCATATAATAGTGTTTTACTATTACATTTACAAACCATGGCATTAATTACATCAATAAATTCACCCCCATGAGAGAGAAAACAAGAAAATAGTCGAAATTTAGCAAAACAATCATCTTGAGTAAAAATGCCCTACGCGCAGTGCCACTAGTCCTACATGCAATGCCACTTTGAGTCCACTTTTGGAGGCCTTCCAATAATCCAAATTGAGCCCAAGATAGTGCATTGGAAAGGTCCTAAAGTCTACTATCCATAGCACCTAGAATTTCTACATTTAGAGCTCATTTTCCCCCTCCAAAACGGATTCTCCCAAGGCTGCTTTTGTGTGTCCAAAAACTAGCAGAAAGGTCAAATTGTGAGTGTTGTTGGACCTTCTAGTGAACTAATTATGCTCCAAAAATTCTAAAAATTGCTAGGGTACATGTCTATGATACCGTGAATCCAAAAATTCAAGCCATTTGTCCATTTGGTGCCCCTAGAAAAGGCACCAGATTTTCTATGTATTGAATTTCCGAAATTAAAAAATGATAAAATTTCCTCAAAAACTACCCAAAATTGGTATGAGGCACCACCATCAACTACTTTGGTCAGCAAAGGAGGCTTCAGCCAACATCTTTAATCTATCCTTCTCCTTTTTTCCTTCTAAATCCATCCTTAACCTAGCCTTCAACTTTCTGATCCTCATGTTACAAATTTTATTGTGAGCCATGTAATGGTATGCGATATGTCTAAGCATTTTCTTGTCCCTGTTGGCCTTATCAATGAGCCCTTAAAGATGTATGTTAACTCTTTCAAGCCAATTCTCCCTATCATTTTCAATTTCTTGCTCGATAGGAGTCAAAGTGACATGAGCCTCTTTGTCACTTTGCCTCTTTGTTTTCAGTGGTTCAAGCTCCATGAGGACCTATTTATCACTTAGTTGTTTGTTCTCCTATTCTAGGTATGTGATGACAAACTTGGCTCTCTTGAGGTTGTCCGCCAAAGATTTTATTTGAGCTTCCCTTTCCTGTATGATGATGTCTTTGATGGTTTCTTGATACTAAGTCTCTAAATCAATGGTCTGAGTATCATGCTGTTGAAACTCGTCATGCTCTGCTAGATCAAAATCTCTTTCTTGCTCATCATCCAAGTCTTCTTCCTGTACCTTTTCCTTCCCTTTTTTCAGCTGCTCAACATGTACTTGTTTTGTTGATGTAGAAGTAAAAGCTCCTTCCACACCCTGTGGAGGTAACATTTCCCTATGAATTGATGAAGAAGGCAAGGTCCCTTCCACATCTTGTGGAGAAAACACTTGCCTAGTAGTTGCAAATAACTTCCTTGTACCTCTTTGATATGTCAAGTATACTGGCACCTTAGCAAATTTTGTCTCCTTGTTTTCTTCTCCTATTCCCACATGACTATAACACCCACCTTTTTCTTGAACTATGTATGGAGGAATTTGGCGTCCCCTAAACATGTCATGAGCAACGAAAATGTCCCAAGGGATGTTGCAAAGACTGAGATGATGATGAACAATAATTTTGATCAAGGAGTAATGGTAGATGTTGTTCATCTGCTGAGGGTATGGCTTTTTCTGCACAAGGTAAGCCATCTTATCAATGTTTCTAAACAAAAAGCATGGGAGGGTAAAGTGCATGAGGAACCTGATATGGTAAGTGTACAAACTAGAAAATCTTCCCTCATAGGTGAAATAGCTAATGATGATCCTCATTAAGGGGACATACCTATTCTCCAGAAATTTGAAGGCGAAAAGCCTCTTCACCTGACTTCTGTACTGAGGCTTAATTTAAGGCTCATAATAATGCTCATCAAGGTCTTGAGCCTTATACCACTTCTCACCAACCTTTGGAATCCTGGTGGCCTATGAAATGATTGATGGTGACACTGTGAAAGTCACCCCAGCAAGAGTCATTTTGTTGTCTTGCAAGTGAGCTACAAAGAGTCTAGCCAATTCATGATGAAACTCAACTCTCTCCACTTGTTCACAGAACTCATAACATCCACGGTGTCTAAAACATGAAACTGCTAATGGAGAGGCATGCAGTTCTCTTAGGTTAGTTTTCTCTCCTCTTGTGATTTTACCTCCCTTATGAGGCTTTATATGTTGCTTGCTCCTCTCAACTGAACTATCACTTGCTTTATTCTCCTCATCATAGTCATAGTCACCTCTATCCATGTTTAACCAACTTCTTAATTGCACAGATTTTAGACAATGTAAATGGGGATTTGTGGTATGCTCTAAGGTTTGTAGGGATGAGTTTGAGTGAATTTATGTAGTTATGGACAAATCGTAAACCATGAGAGTGAAGGGAGGGTTTTTGGGAATGAGGGATAGATGGTGGAAAGTAAATTATGGGGAAAGAGAAGGATGGATAAGGAGTTTTAGTTATGAAGCATAGGTAATGGAAAAACAAATTGATTAGGGTTTAAGGAGGAAAATTAGGGTTTGATAATAGGAGTGGAGGATATGTCCAAAATATCATATGTGCAAGCTCAACATTGAGTGAAGAGAGAGTGTTTACTTGTAAAAGGTGAATTTAGAGGCAATTAGCTGAAAATTTGAAGTTTGAAGCATTTTGGTGGCTTGTTGCCCTACGCACAGCGCACTTGCCCAAAAGCGCAACACTAGCTCCTATGCGCAACACCCGTTTAAATTTGCACTATCAAAAACTTCCCTACACGCAGTGCCTTCCTCCCTACACACAACGCCGGGCAAAATCTTCTAGAAGCACAACGCCAGTTGCTTATGCACAGTGCCACCTCTATTTTGCTCAAAACCACTTGAAAATCATTTCTTTCTTCTCTCCTTTGGCTTCTTTGACTTGCAAGATGACATAATGAAATAAAAGTAGGATGAGAGGGTTTAGATATGGGCACCATTTTGATTTTTTCCAATGTTCTTTGCCTTTTTGAGAACCTTTTTTTTAAGGCTTGTTTCACTTTTGCTTTTGCAAGTGGATTAGCTCATGCTGACTTGATTTTTGTAGTGTTTGTAGCTAGGCAGTATGGATTGATGCTTAGGAGCAAATGGTAATCAATATTACATATAGGAATATGAAATTACATAAGAAATGACAACAAAAACAAAATACTCTGTTTTCACCTCAAAACATGTTTTGAGGTGAAAAATACATTAAGCTTTAAAAAGAATATTTTTTTACTTTCCAGATACTATGCTTGAGTTTATTTGGCATCCTCATGTCCTTGCCAATCTTTATTGGCATTTCCATCATCAAATTTGACTATGGTGGAACCCTAAAATCTAATGATACCAAACCCTATGACCTAATGAAATAAACTACAGAATGAAAATGAATCATGATTGAAGACTATAGAGAAGATGATTAGCAAGTATATTTCATGAGGGAAAACTAAAGTGACCTCAACCATCAGTTGATCCATGACCTAATGGAGTGATGAAAATTTATAGTATGGGACTCCTATTATGCAAATGCAAAAGAGCAGATTTTGATCACTGATGGAAGTATGACAAGACTGACACTAACAAGAGGTTTACCAGGAAAATTGTAAAATTGCATATACACCTTGGTAATAAAATGAAAGAGAAATGACCAAGGATTTTCCGTATGACAATCAATCTTCCTGAATGTTGTCTTCGATGCATTACAACTCGTAAGGCGGTAGACTCAGATTCCTTTGGATAATAGGATGATAACCTAGTGGAGTCTCCTAATATATACGCGATGGTACGGGGAGCACAAATACGTACTAGCATCTATTGCATCACAAAAGGAGGAATCACCCAACCTTAGTGAGAACAATAGGAACTAGGTTTAATGACGTTGGAACAGGGCTCTAGCCTAGACCTCTAGATATGTGAGTGTTAGGTTCCAATACGTTTTTAAGTTCATTCAGTAGATTTTAATAGTTAATATTAATTAAGTCTCAATTTCAAGGCCCTATCGAATGTATCTTTAACACTCCTAGAATGCAACTAGATGAGAAAAACATTATTTCTTTCGATGAACGACTACGTAAATGAGGGTAAGGAGTTCATTTCCAAGTGAATGAAGACAATAACAAAAAAATGCAAGAACAATAGTGCAATCAAGTAATCCAATCAATAGGAGACACAATGCATCGATTTCTACTTATCTTGCAACTACTATGACAAAAAATGAAAGATTTGAATTTCGCTTTTCAATTCCTAATCATAAACAATCCACTAATGCAAAGATGCTTTCATTTTTGTATACTATATCAGTGCAATTGTTTTTTATTTTTGTAATAAGTAACAAACAAGCTAATTCACACCCTGAATGATCAAAAGGCAAATGTAATCTAGGCTTCAATAGTGAATGGAAATCAAATCAGCACAACAAGCTAGTTTGAAGACCAATCACTATGGATCAACTAAGAAAATGGGCAAGTAGCAAGAGAACAGATTCAAACAAGTCAACAAGACTGTTGTGGATGTAGTTCATAAACTTGAAAGGACAAGCAACCCAAAACTAGTGAATTATTGACGGAACCCTAAAAGACCTAGGTCACTTAGTCCAAAAAGCCAAATTTCATACAAATAGAACCAAGAAGGACACACCTCAGTAAAAACAATCAAAATAAGCTTAACAAGGTGAAAGAAACAACAAAGGACAAGCTACACTGGTATATTTAGGAGGTAGGGCTTTAAAAATTAACCCTATAGGAATCGTCGTAGGTGCAACACTAACATCATGAGACAATCACTAATTGTTGCAAGCATAACGCAGTCAACTAAGCAACATCATTGCAAGGGTACATGTATTCTTAGTGACGGTACGATTTCAGGAATCGTCGCAGCTGTATGACGAGATATCCACTACATACAATGAGGGTAAAGGGAATAGAAGAAATTTGTCGCAGCTGTTAGGAATTAAATAGTGATGATCTCAGCAAAGAGGGAAAGAAAGGAAAAAAAATAGCGGAAAGACACTAGGCTTATCACTTAGATAGTGAGGTGGACTACCAGATCTACTCAAGTGATCCAAATCATTGATGGTTCAGTCCCAAAACAAAGAGACACTATGTAATTCAATCGAAAACAACAAGAGTAAAATCAAGAGACAACACACAAATCATCCCCAGTATGGTCACCAACTTGTGATGCAGGCATGTTCCCTCTGCGGACAGAGACAACCCCTCTAGCCCTAGAGTGGGTCTAGTAACAACAAGACAAAGACAATAGCTAATTCCTTAAATAGTTATTGTTAAAGAGGCCTACCTTATATTGGTGTTTGATGAAGTCTTGGTCATGTCGCTTCAGCTATCACTTTCTTCTCCTTAATGAATGATTCACCTGAAACAACATATGAAAAGAAAAAAACACATAATAGAGTACAACAACAAACTATCTACTTATAGAGTCAAGGAACCATAAGCTATCAGCATACATTTCGTACATGATATAGGAAATAACTATTGATTGTCTTAATGTAAACAATAGTAAAGCTTACAACCACACCTTGAGGTTGCAAGCTTCCTTGAAGGATTTGATCAGTATATCTCCATAATCATTCACTCTCAAAGGTATCCCAGAAAGACTGATGACTCTCTCTCACCCGAAACCACAAGTATGAAACTAAGGCAATCATGACAAGGCTTCCTTCTTACAAAACAATTTCACACTATCAATCCACAACATGAAAGGCTATTCTCATACCTTACAAGCTATTGCTAGGCTATCAACAATCCAAACTGTAAGCTATCAATCCAACAAACCAAGAACTAGCTAACTAGTTGATCATAGCCATGGAGGATCCTTCTATAAGAGGAGGAGCCTCCATAAATGAGGGGAGAAGAAACTTATCTTCATGGGAGGTTACTCAAAAGGCGGAACCACCATCTCAAATCAGGAGAGGTGAACTTCTTTGACCCAATAACCAACTCCAGAACCACCCAAAAGTATTCTATTTGAACTAGTTCGCCATATGTGGGTCATCGTGGGTCAAACACTGAGACTCAAAGATGACATCGTGAGGCGTTAGTTCATTCTGGGCTATCATTGCAAGTAGGATACTGATGACCTACGAAGATTTTGAAACATGGGTAAAAAGGCTTCACGAATAATGAGCTTAGGCAATCTTCTTGAGTAATATGGAAGCTTTAGACACATATTTTGGTATATGACAAAGAGCAGATGTCATTTAGGGACCGACTCTATCCAGGATCAGGGGACACGGGGTCGATGACAAAATATTGTATAACAATGCCTTAGAGTTTGTATTTTGGAAATACATTTTGACTACATTCAATATCAACATATTTCCATAAAATTTAACACATTAACTAATTCATTAGTGAACTATGTGTTGAACAAACATTTGCAACACATGTAAGAGTAAATTTTCCATTCACATCATTAGTTGAATAGGATTGCATATAACCATATATATAAACTATGAAAGTAAAATAGATAGATGTTTTTAAAGTTTTTACAAAATTTGTGTCCAAGACATGTTTGGTCATCTAACCTAAAAACTCAAAATCCATGTAAACATCATCCTAGGTAGACCTAGTGATGCTCATGATAACAAGTCATAACCTGAGCTATCATGCACAAGAGCCACATCCAATAGCCAGGAAGACCAATAGTATGGCATTGTAGCCTCATAGTTAACTCCTTGATCTGGACATCTGGAATACCAAGGGTTAATCCCTTTACATGATCCTGTAACTCTGCCAGTGTCTCGGCCAAATCCAAATCCTGGAGAACTTCTCGCCCAACATTTCTCCGTGCTGGTCCATCTGCCTCTTGTTTGTGTCTCACATGTCAAACAGTACCAACATCTGCATGCATGAGAACAATTTTAGTTTAGTCTTGGAAACATCAAAACACAAAAACATGTAGAAATTTAAAAACCAAAAAACATTTGGTCAAGAAACAATTTACCTATAGCACCCCATTGAGCACCCACTGGTAAACTCAACTCTAGATCTCCATGAAAATCCATCCCTGCATATGGATGCTCCTCGATGATAATGTACTACCATTCGAGCCAACTGAAGAATGCAGTAGAAAATGTAATTGATGCCTGACCAGCATGTCTAGCCATCAATTTGACCCACCTCTACATCCATGGATCTCTAGGACCAGCTACACCCATTGTTACATGATTGGGTTGCATCAATGGAATTCTCTCTAAGGTAAAAGCAATTAATATTGTTCCATAGCTAAAATTCTTGGTCTTACCACTCTTTACCTTTGTCAACTGCTCTTTCAATGAAGCAAGTACTACCTCATACCAGTTGAATAAAGTTGGATCAAGACACTCAAGTGGATACTGCATATATGATCTATTCGCCATATCAAGTGTCACACTGCCTGCCAACTTTGCGATGGTGAAAAGGATTGTTCTCAAATTAAAATCACGAATATCTTTGATGATTATCTTTCCATCCTTGCTAGGTTATGTACCTGGTTGAGAGAATTGTCGAACATAGTCCCTCACTGATTCCCCTCCATGGGAGGAACCTAAAAGAGATATGGGGGCACCACGTCTCAACAACCGTGTAAAAAAGTAAACATCATTGATCATAATAGGTACCACTTTGTACCCTATTTCAAATGCTAGATCCAATGGATCCCATGCATGAACTAGGAACTGCAATAGTTCTTATTGTTACCTCATCCCAGACAACCTGAAGTATTTGAGCAACCCATAGTTTTTGAGGGCCTCAACTGTACCCGGATTATTTAGGGCAACCATGTCTTGTTTTTTATTCTCTCTTTCTTGCCAAGTAATATACATTCTGATCTAATGAAATCTTGAAATCAAACCATAAGCTTAGTTAGGATCCTCTTCATGCAAAAAACTAGAGAAATTTTGGGCCAAACAGGTGAAACATGTTTGTAAAACTTGCCCAGCACAACCCAAGCAAGGAGACAGTGCATTGTAGTGCAACTTCCCTTCTATGAGGGTGCTCCCCAGTGCAGTTCTCGACATGGAAACCTGTGCTAATCCCAGGGAAAAATTTTCTAACCCCAGGGGCCCTAAGAACCCTAAAAACTTGCATGAAACTATAAAAGAATGACATGAAAGGAAAGAGGATCGGTAGATCTCCTACCCAGTCTGAACAGCACGAGAAATTATCCACAAAATCTGTCGCAATGAGTCGCTGAAGATCAAGGTAAAAAACATGGTCAGAGCACAAATTGAATGGTATATATCAAATGGTGTAAATAACATGGTAAATTCTTTTTTTTTTATGTTTATTTCATGGGAATTAAATGAGTAAACTTCAGTATTTACCTATTTTTACCAATGAAACAGGTATGTTTAATCTATTTAGTGTTGTTTTGAACATATTTATAGCTGACTTACAGAATTTGACGTGCATGATCATGAATTGTACTTTGACCACAGAGCATACTTTTATCTCTTTTTCGAGCTCTGTTAAACATCGAAAAAGGAACCCCCTTGGCATCCTCCTTAAGCTCTTTTTAGACTCTCGAAATATGAAAAGATTGTTGGGCACTTGTCCTTTTCAGCTCGTTAACGGATTGGAAATAACATCTACTCAGTATAAGTTTAACCCTTTCCCAGATTGAGATAGATTATTTATGAAAACGAAATATCTTGATTGAACATGGTCAATAGGTTCTCTCATGTATCGTTTTACGCTTTTTCAGACTTGAGAGACAAATTTACGAAAAATAACTTGTGGAGTTTTCTTTTTGTCCCTTCTCAAACTCTCTAAACATGAAAAGGACTAGGTTATCATTGTTGTTAGACTCGTTAAAACATTAAATAGCAACAAACTTGTCCATCATGACAAGACCGAGTTTCACCTTCCCTAGACTCGTTAAAACATCACATAACAATGGATTCACCCAAAGGGTGGAATTATACAACAAGAATATGTTATCCTCCTCAAGATTGATAACATATAAAGAGGTATTGGTCAGCAATGACTGTGGAAAATGGGAAAAGGGGTAAAACCACTTTATGGCAGCAGGTCACTCTTGAACATGACACTTTCACTTCATCACTATGACTATTTGGGTTGGTTATCTGCTTGATGGTCATCATACCTTGGTCTATCATACCATCCATTACTTTGGTTTTGGGTCAATGCTGCCAATCCATTAAGTGTCACTGACATGTTCAAGAGAAGTTACTTAATTAAAATTCATCCATTGCAATACTCGTAAACCTTCATTTTCATGACCGCAATTCCTGAACCTTGTGTCATCAGTCACATTCCATATCCAAAATCATTACACTCATTTCATGTCATTGATGTGGGATACATAAAGGCCCTCCTACAATGAGTCATTTTTTGTCAACATCAGCACATTATACAAGAAGTTGACTTAGAAACACCCTTCCAGTACCTTGAGGCTTGCACACATCAATGGAAATGTTCTCGCTTCCAGCGATAAGTTGACATCACTGGCCTTCGACCGAATTTTTTTTTATGGTGTTTGACGTCAAAACATCCATTCACACCATGTAGAATGTACTGGAGTACCTTGAGGATAATTATCATTATCGGTGATTTCTCTCACATCTGTTAACAACTTACATCATTAGCTGGTAATCAGATGATGTCTTCCCATGTTTGACTTCATATCACATATTCACATGGTTAGACTCGTACTTGAGTGAATGATTGAATGAGATAGAAGACCCAGGATCTAGTTTCATACATCCAGGCTGTGATTTCAGGAAATGTACCAAATCATTCGTACATTGGCTTTACATTGATGGTCATCCGATAATGGGTTTATATCTGTAGATGACTATCTATGTACATGTAATGAAATTTTATATTCTATGCATGGGTATGCCTTCCCTCAACAATTCATGAGAAAAAATCAAAATATCATGATATTATGTATTGTAATTGATGCAGGTCATCATCCACTTCAGAACCTCCTCATCACATCGTAAAGCATATCACTTGACATTAACTTTTTTTGACTTCACACTTTAGGAGGAAGCTATTACATATCCATTTGGGCACATCACTCCTATCATTCAGATCAGTAATTTTGGGGCTTATCAAACCCTAATTCAGTTACTACATTCCCTAGACAAGTCAACACTTTGAATTCCTCCTTCCTTGAGAGTTTCTTAGCCAGAAGCCGTCTAGAAATACCTCCTTGAGGGACTAGTGCAGCCTTTACCAGGGGTAAGTGTGCTTCAATGCAAGTAGGCCCATGTCAGGGTGCTTTCCAAAGCACGTAGGCCCACTTTGACTTGCGCTAGGCAAGATTGAGCAAAATCATCATAGAGTTATGGGAATATTCTTATCTTCTGGAGCCATCTAGAAGATTACCATACTTATCATCTCCTATGAGATCAAAATTTAATAGGGAATGAGTTAAGTAACCTCCTATCCTCTCATCCCTTCCTCCATGGAAACTAAATCTAAGTTTGGAAGGCCATTCAATACCATCATTTATGACCAAACCTCCTCCATTTTCCTATAAAGTTAGCACTCATCTAAGTGATCAGGGACTAGACTTTGATAATTTGTAAGGAGATACTGTTGGTGTGAGGTTTTAGATTGTAAAAAGGTATTGTTATGTTGCCAAGATGTTGTGCTTTTGATGTGATGTTGGTTTGAAACCAAGCCGGAAGAGTGACAATGGATCGGACTTCATGGTTTTAATTCTTCCTTCTACTTAATAAAGTTGTTTACACCTTTTCCCATATTCTTGTCCTTATGTATGATGATTATATGTGAAAATGCTTTCGATTCTATTTTCTTATAGTAGATAGATCTCTTGCTTTGATTGGTTTTTTTTCTCTGTTTATGATTACAGGTAGTTATCGAGTGGATTAAGTTTGAGAATGAGCAATGAGAGCCAAACAAAGGAGACAAAGGGAAAGAGAAAGATAACAAGTAGGTCCATTGTCTTATTTATATTCTATAGGAAAAGGTTAACCACTTTAAATCTATTGTTCTAGGTGTAGCTACCCACCTAGGGAAATTGTGTTTATCTGTAGATGCAAAATTCCACATAATAATATTGTAGCAGTTTTGGGATGAATTTCCTTAGGACATTTCAAATTTTCCACCTCACAGGGAGGTAGAATATTTTATTGAGTTAGTGCTAGGGGTAGCTCCAGCATCGAAAGGACCTTACAGGATGAGCACACCTGAGTTGGTAGAGTTAAAGTTACAGATAAAAGAAATGTCGGACAAAGGATACATTAGACCCAGTGTATCATTTTGGGGCGCACCAATGTTATTCATAAAGAAGAAAGATGGTACTCTTAGATCGTGCATTGATTACAGGCAGTTGAAGAAGGTAACGATCAAGAACATGTACCCTTTGCCGATGATTGATGATTTGTTTGATCAACTAAAGGGAGCAACAATGTTCTCTAAGATTGACTTGAGATCAAGATACCATCAGGTACGCATAAAGGAAGAGGATATCTTCAAGACTGTGTTCAGGACTAGGTATGGGCATTATGGGTTTGTTGGTGTTCCATTTGGCTTAACTAATGCTCCAACTACATTCATGTTTTCGATGAATAACATGTTGTGTCCTTATTTGGACAAGTTTTTCATTGTATTCATTGATGACATACTAGAATATTCTGAGACTGAGGAGGATGTAGGATACAAACTATGGATGAAGCAAGAAAACTGATATCTTGTAGACTTGGATGTAAAAATACAGTAGGTATTTAATAATAATACTTTATTAATATATAAAATTCTATAAGATGATATGAATGTTATAATGAGGCCCTACTTTTATACCTTAGTTAGTGATCTTTCATGAATTGGCATGTCTTTTAGACATGTCTTTTCACTTAACTTAATGACTATTTAACATAATCAATGTTTGATTATTTAATATTTATATTTATGTTATTTATTTAATTTTTATGAATTATATTATAACATAGCCCCTTCCTTCAGAAGCTTTGTCCTCAAAGCTTTAACGGTGGGGGTTTTTCTTCACTTAGTGTATGTCATCTCTGATGTATGTAACGTGACCATCCTCTCACATTTATAGTTAATCAGTTGATATTCCTTTGGATTTTTTATTTTTATTTTTTTTGTAACTTTATATTTTTTTTAATAAATTATTTATTTTATTTATTTTTTAATTACTTTATTTATTTATTTTTATAACTTCAATAAAAAAAATTTGATAACTCTAATTATTTTTCCCCTTTTTTCTTTAAATAACTTAAATATATTTTTTTGTAAACTATATATATTTACAATTATAAAATATAATTACATAATGAAAATTATAATTATATATTGAAAATTTACATAGTTTAATGTATTATATTTATATATAAAGTTATATTATTTTTTCAGCAGGGGACATGACTATACAAAATAGTGCAAGTATTGATGTTGACGGATCAATAATTCACGCAACAAATACAACGAGGGGAACGGTGACTGCTGCGGGAAGAGCAGGGATGGAATGGGGGCGTGGAATAGGGATGCGTTTGAACAAGGACTGGGATATCAGATGGGCGATTTGTGAAAGGTAAGGTGACATATTCCCCATGCATGTGACTGAGTTGACAATGTCTTTAGAGAAGCCTAGGTCGATGCAGAAATTTTTAGCAATATAGCTTTGAGGAGAACGATCAACGGAATCTGATTTTCAAGCTTCAAAATATCATTTAGTATATCAATTCCAATATAATTAATCTTCTTGGAATGAAAGAGAGGTTCATAGTACTCGTTCTCTCCAGGAGAGTGGTCCCCACCCAAGGTCCTCAATATTTCTAGAATGAAGCAACCGTCCAAAATTAGCATCGCAATGAGGATCTGTCCATTGCAATCGATTTCTTCTTCAAAGTTTTCCATGATTTCATTCTCAAGCGGCAACATTTCCCCCTCTAGCTCCAATATTTACTTCCTTGCACAAACGGAGAAATCCACATTATTTGGATCAGATCCATTCATGTGCCTCCTTATCATTTTATGCATGACTTTTCCTTTGTGATCCTCCATTAGACGAAGTTCTACATGATGATATGGACCGAATGAAACTCTTGCAGGGACATATGCTTCTCCTTCCTTTGACTCTTTTATAAGAGTTTTAGGAACTCTAAATATCAACACAACAAACGACAATCTACATTTAGAATGAACTATCCATTCTGATAGTTTGCATATTGAATGAACATAATGCTTAATTCATCTTGGATTAGACCAATATGGATCATACATGTCTCCATGCCCTACTTTATTGTCTCCCATTTTGATAAAATGGGATCTGAGAAAATGCGTATAGTAGCATCAAGGTCTAACTGGCTTATTCATGATGATGTAGAAGACAAAAGACATGGAGGGCTTTTCTGGATTTAAATCGAGCACAACCAGTTGCGGCTACTGCCTGATATGCACCTCACCATACCGAGTTATGAAATAGTTTGACGAAATCAAGTTGTTCCATTTCTTGCACACGATTTGATACCTATACACCAATTCAACTGGTAGTGAAGAGAATATCTCCATTTGAAGATCTAGGGGCAATTCGTTGCACCATGTGGTGGCAACCAGAGCCGCTGTTTCCTTTTCATTATCAAAATTAGTCATTTTCACTTCATTTTTATAATCAAAATCAGAAGTAGTAATGATCATATCTTCAAAAACTTGTTTTTTTCAAGGCCACCAATGGAAGATTTTCATTAACGTCTTTTTCCAACTAGGATAAATCTAATATCCTCTCATTGCCAATATCTACAATAGCCTGCTCTTGTTCCAGGGTCATGAATGATAATTTCTCATTGACAA
This sequence comes from Pinus taeda, assembly GCA_000404065.3. Lineage (NCBI taxonomy): Eukaryota > Viridiplantae > Streptophyta > Pinopsida > Pinales > Pinaceae > Pinus > Pinus taeda. The sequence goes on along the minus strand of APFE031579748.1, from coordinate 197,846 downwards.
CATCTTCTTCATTGTTATGGTATTGTACCTCTCCTTGTTTCTCAAGATAATCCTCATCTTGATCTTGTTTCATTTCTTCATTGTTGCTATCATCTTCCTTATTATCAATTTTTGCATAACTCTCCTTAAAACATATTGCATCTTCGACACATGATTTTTCTAATCACTGAAATGCTTCTTGAATTTTATTAAAATTATCCATGGATTCAAGATGTGAATGTAATGGCATATTGTGCGGTAGACTATGTTCAAAGGCCCACATGATTATAACGTGTGTCATAGCTCCAATACCATTGTTGCATAAAAACTATGCTGAAGCACAAAAATGGATAGCTTGAAAACTTAATATGTTAAAATACACACAGCTATTTCAAATAATAATTTATTAATATATATAAGATGTATAAGTGATATGAATGTTACAATGAGGCCCTACTTTTATACCTCAGTAGGTGACCTTTCATGAATGGGCATGTCTTTTAGACATGCCTTTTCACTTAACATAATGACTATTTAACCTAATTAATATTTAACTATTTATTTAATTGTTATGAATTATATTCATAACAGAGGAACATGCCGAACATTTAGTAGTAGTGTTGATATTTCTAAGAGAGCAGCAATTGTATGCTAAACTTAACAAGTTCATCTTCTTTCAGACTGAGGTACATTACTTGGGAAATTTTGTCTCCAAGGAAGGCGTAGCAGTAGATCTAGAAAAGATACCAACCATCATGGAATGGGCATAGCCTAAGAATGTAGATGAGATTGTTATGAAACCAACTCACAAAAAGATAGAAAAGATAGATCAATGACTTAGAAATTAGCCTCTTCGAGGGGGAAACCTCCTTTACATTACACATATGAACAATTCTTGGATGATACGAATGACAAAACCTCCTTTCTATATATAGGAGTCTAAGGGGTCACAATATAACCAAAGTTGACCTAAAAATAATAATATAAGGGCACAAAAATAACAATAGTGGGCTTCTATGGGGCATAATAATAACAATATGGGGAAAATATGGGCACATCAATAATAATAAGGGATACAATGACAATAATAATGGGGAATCATTAGTATTATAGGGATCTAACATGCCCCTCTCCTTCAAAAATGTGTTGTCCTCAATGCTTGAGTAGTTCTAGATGATTCTGTATAAAATTTTCATCCTCCCATGTGGAATCTTCAATGGGTAAGTTCTTCCACTTGATTAGATACTCTGAAATTGATCGATTTCATAGCTATAAAGTTCTTGTTTCTTTGATTGCTTCAGGTTCCAATATGATTTTTCCTTCCTCATCAAGTTCTGGCAATACTGATTCAATTGGGAGATTTTCACCTATAATTTTCTTTAAGCTTGAAACATGGAAAACTAGGTGCACTCGAGAAGTTGCAGGAAGCTCCAATTTGTATGCCATAGTACCTATATTTTGCAACACCTTGTACGGACCATAATACTTTGGTGATAATTTATTATCCTTCTTAGCTTTCTTGAGGGTCATTTGTTTATATGTTTGTAGCCGTAGGAATACCCAATCACCTACATCAAAATTTCTTTCGCTGCGATGTTGATATGCTTGCTGTTTCATTCTATTTTGTGTCAAAGGTTATCCTTTAGGAGTTGGAGAACTTTTTTTTGATGCTCGATGTGATCTTCCACTACTTGGAACTTAGAATTCTCTCTTAAATATGATGTGATGGATGGTGGATTATATCCATAAAGTGCCATAAATAGGGTCACTTTTTTTTGCAGTATGGAAGGAAATGTTATGCCACCATTCAGCTAGAGGCAACCATTTGACCCATTGTATTTGTTTATCAGATACAAAGCAATGAAGATGTCCTTCCAAACATTTGTTTACTATCTCAGTTTGCCCATCATATTGAGGATGATAAGATGAGCTATGAGCTAACTGAGTACCAAGACAAGAAAATAATTTTGTCCAAAAATCTCCAGTGAAAATGGGATCTCTATCCCTTACAATAATCTTTGGGTTTCCATGTAGCTTTTGAATTGTTTCCATAAATGCAGTAGAAACTATACTCACTTTAAATGGATGAGATGATGCAAAAAAGTGTGCATACTTGGTAAGTCTATCAAATACCACCATGATAACACTCTTTCCTTCGGACTTGGGTAAACCTGTGATAAAATCCATTGAAACCTGCTCCCAACATTGGCTTGGAATGGATAAAGGTTGTAATAGACCTAGGGTCTTAATTGTTTCAACTTTATTTTGTTGGAAACCCAAACATTCTGCCAAAAACTTTTGAATGTAATATTTAAGGCCATCACAAAGAATTCCTTCTTAACTGTGTGGTAAGTTTTTAGAAATCCTGATTGCCCTCCTAAGGGAGAGGTGTGCATTTCCCTAAGAATATTTTGTTTGAGTTGGGAATTATTACATAGGTATAACCGATCTTTGTAATATAACGAATCATTTTTCGAGCTAAATGTATCAGATGTACTGGGATCTTGTTGTATCTTTTGAATGAGCGTCCACACCTCTTCATCATTGTTCCATTCATCCCTTGCTTCATTTATCTAATATGGCTGGATAGTAGAAATGGCACAAAGAAATGCTTCCACATCCTCATCCTTTCTTGAGAGTGCATCTGCCGCAACATTTTGCTTCCCTTTTTTGTAGATGATTTCAAAGTCATAACCCAACATCTTTGTGACCCATTTTTGCTGCTCTTCAGAAGATAATTTTTTGTTCTAAAAAGTATTTAAGGCTATCATGATCCGTTTTTACCTTGAAGTGTCTTCACATTAGGTAGGGTCACCATTTCTTAAGTGCATGTAGTATTGCCAACATTTCCTTCTCATAAATAGCTTTGTGTAAATAATTTCTTTTGATTTGATGACTTTCGAAAGAAATGGGTCTTTCTTCTTGCATTAACAAAACACTAATTCCATTTCTTGAGGCATCACATTCCACAATAATGGTTTTTGTGAAATCCGGTGTAGCTAAGACCGATGCTTGGCACATTGCCTCTTTAAGATGTTCAAAGGCCTTCATTACTTCTAGAGTCCATGAAAATGCATCTTTCTTCAATAATTTTGTTAGAGGTGCTACTATTTTCCCATAATTCTTAACAAACTTGCGATAATACCATTTCAACCAAAGAAATCCTCGCAGATCCTTTATGGACGTGGGGATTTTCCATTCCTTAATGGTTTTAATTTTGCTAGGGTCTACCTTAACACCTTCATGAGATATAATATGAACCAAATATTCCACTTCTTGCACTCCAAAGAAACATTTGGATCTTTTTTCATATAATTGTTTCTTCTCCAATAGTTTTAGTGTCCTGTCAACATGTTGAACATGACCCTTCCAAGACTTGTTGTAGATTAGTATATCATCAAAACATACTAACACAAATTTTCTAAGGGTTTGAAAATGGAATTCATCAAACCTTGAAATGTAGAAGGTGTATTGGTAAGGCTAAAAGGCATGACAAAGAATTCATAATGACCCTCATGAGTTCTAAATGATGTTCTTGGAATGTCTTCAGTCTTCATTATGATTTGATGATATCTTGAATGATGATCCAACCTGATGAAGTAAATTGATCCATGAAATTCATCGAATAATTCATCAATGATAGGAATGGGAAATTTATCTTTAATAGTGATCTTGTTGAGCTCCCTATAATCTAGACACATGCACCATGATCCTTCCTTCTTTTGAACCAATACTACTGAAGGAAAGAAAGAACTTTCACTATGTTTAATTATACCAGACTCTAGCATTTCTGCAACCATATGTTCAATTTCACTCTTTTGGGCATAGGGATATCTGTAAGGCCTAATGTTTGGAGGAACACTTCCTGGAATCAAATGAATAGTATGATAATGATCATGAATATGTGGGAGGCCTTTGGGAGTCTCAAATACCTTGGAGATTTAGAAAAATAGATGAGTTCGATGTGGGAACCTCTAATGAACATAATTGTGCAATTGTGCCTCATTGTTATTTCTTTAGAAGCTTTTTCATTCCATTAGAGCTGATTATCTTTCCCAGTTTCCCTGTGATACCCCTTAATTCAAATTCCTTTCCTTCTGAAGAAAATTTCATGAAACGTTCTTGAAAATTAAAAGCTATTGTACCGAAGGATTGTAGTCATTGGGATCCTAGTACAACATCAACACAACCCGTTGGAATGGAAATCATTGGGCTATTCAATACATATTCTCCCATGGATAGCTTGATATTATGCCACTTTCCTAAGAAATTTATGGTCCCTCCAGTTGAAACCATCACTTGACACTTTGGTGCTGGATATAGGAAGAAATTCAATTCCTTGGCTATATTACAATGAATAAAATTATGGGTATTTCTTGAATCAATCAATACTATTACCTTTTTCTTCTTGATATGCCTTTCTATCTTGATATTTTGAGGAGTGATAATTATAGCCAATGCATTACAAGATATGTTCAAATTCATTTCTTCTTTCTCTAGGGTTTTTTTCCTTGTGTATATCCTCTTCTTTTGACATTTCTTGTTCCTTTTCTTCCTCCTCTTCATAATCTATGTAAAATAATTTCTCCTCAGCACACATATGACCTTTAGTTTATTTGCTATCACAATTGTAACAAAGCCCATTTTCTATTTTTTCTACAAATTGTTGTGGTGTCAACCTTGTAGGTTGTGGATGGCTAGGGGCAACAACACTTCCATCTTTATGATTGTGAGTGGTATGCTTCCTTGTTTCCATAATTTTGCTTTCCATTTTTATTGCCAACCTAAATGCCTTCTCTAATGAATCAGGTTCCCAAAGATGCACCTCATGTTGGATGTGATCCTTTAAAGTCCCTATGAACACATCAATCCTATGCTCCTCTGAAATATCTTTTACCGTTATATTCAATTTTTGGAAATCTTGAATGTGCTCCATCATTGAACCCTTTTGTTTGAGATTTATCAATTAGCTAAAAAAAAGTGTTTGTTTTTGTCTCCTCATAATGTGCTATCATTTCATTCGTAAAAATAGCCCAACTGACAATTTATTTACGAGAGCAAAGACAATAATACCATACAAACTGATTTGGTTCCAAATATAAAGTTTCAATGCTTACCTATTGTGTGTTTTGCACATTATGCAAATTGAAAAATTGCTCCATTTGTGGTATCCATGTTATAGGATCCTTGCCATCAAACTTCCTCATATTGATATTTGGAACATGGTCGTTCTTATATCCAACATTAGAGTCTATGAAATCATAATTAACAATTATTTTTTTCCCATCATGAGTTTCCTTTACTACCCTTTTGCCATTAGTAATAATTTCTTGTAGAAACTTTGTCAAATTTGTCTTCAAATCTTCCATCTTAACTTCCACGCCTTTCTTTAAATCATCCATCTTAGCTTCCACGCCATGCATCTTAGCTTCCACGCCATCCATATTAGATTCCACGTCATTCATCTTATCTTCTACACCTTTCCTTAAACCATCCATATTAGCTTCTGTTACTTTTTGTGCGAGTGCATTTTGTTGCACTTGGTCTCGTAATTTTGATATACCATGTTGTATTTCCTCCTCTTCTTTATGAGTCATGCAAGAGATTTTATGTTTCTTACTAGGTGTTTACATTTTTCTTCTTTGGGTTATTAATTAATGATAATAATTCTTCACTATTCCCTTTGAATTCCTTCAAACTAATTTTTCAAACCCAACTTATCCAAAAATTAAAAAAAAAACTACACACATTGTTTCACTTTGTAGGAGCTCGATATTGAATATCCTGTATCTATATATTTTTGGATATCCATGGTATAAAATTTCTTCTTGTGGTAAACCTCTAAGTAATCTTTCTAACCCCACAATTCTTATCAAGATTGGATTCTCCAATGAAGAGTTATACCAAATCTCCCACGATGACTTGATTATAGATTGGTTTAGTAGAGTGAGCTTGTATGAAGTGCCATGTGTCATTGTTTTGACCTTACAATTTGAAACTGATATATTGAAAACTATAGGCCATCCTATTTCTAGAACTTCTTATGCAATTTAAATCTGATGCTCAGAAACAATGTTATGATGATTTTCCCCAGGTCACCTCTTTGAGATATAATTTTGGATCCTACAAAAATCCTAACTTCTTTGTATCATATCTCGAAACATATAGCAAAACAAGATCGGAAATTTAGGCCTAATGTTCAAAGAGATGGTGGTGCAAATGGGTTTTGTGTTTAGCTTCAGAAACATTGTAGAAAAAAATTTAGAGTGAAAATGCCATGATGACCTATTTGGAGTAGCGAAACCCTAAAATCCAAGCTCTGATACCAAATGTTATGAAACCAACTCACAAAAAGATAGAAAATATAGATCAACAACTTAGAAATCATCCTCTTTGAGGGGCAAAACCTCCTTTACATTACACAAATGAACAATTCTTGGACAATACAAATGACAAAACCTCCTTTCTATATATAGAAGTATAAGGGGTCACAATATAACCAAAGCTGACCTATCAATAATAATATAAGGGCACAATAATAACAATATGGGGACAACATAGGCACAAATTAACAATAAGGGACACAATGACAAGAGTAATGGAGGAATCACTAGTATTATAAGGAACTAATGGAGGTGAGATCATTTATGGGATTGGCAGGTTACTACAAAAGGTTCATCAGGAAATTCTCATGCATTGCATATCCTATCACATCATTGCAGCGGAAAGGTAAGAAGTTTGAATGGATGGCAGAATGTGAAGATAGTTTTGAGAAGATTAAGTAGTTCTTGACACATGCATGAGTGCTAAAGATTGTGGAGTCTAGAACAAGAGTTTGCTGTGTGTACAAATGCTTGCAAAAGGGGACTTGGTGAAGTTCTCATGCAAGAAGGATAGGTAGTGTTTTATGAGTCATGGAAACTGAATGAGCATGAATAAAACTATCCAACGTATGATCTTGAGCTAGCAGCGATTATACATGCATTAAAGATGTGGAGACATTATCTTATGGGTAGGAGGTTGATGAGCCTCATCATTGGGTAACTATATGGACCTTCATACACCTCCTATCTTATTCAAATCAAATCTTCTCATAATTTATTATATGTTTTGATTATATTTTGCTTAATTTGATGAGTAAAAGTGAGATATTATGCCTAGTGGACTAATGTGCATTAATTTCATGTTTTTGATTGAAATTCATGGAAATTTTGGGTAATTAAGGGCTGAAAATATAATGAGATAAGGAGGAGAGAATGTAGGAGATAGAGCCTCCTCATTTACTCCTCACTCATTTGATTATTCCTCCATCAATCACACTAGATTGAAGTTAGAAGTAGTCAAGTCATGAAGATCAAAGGAAGCCTAGCTAGCGACAGTCAAAGAGCCAATTCATCTTGAGTTTGGGAGTCGAGCCTCCCTAGATTTAAGGAAGTCATTGGAGACTTCAGTTGTATAAATAAGGAGGCCTAGAGCCTCATTAGGATTCAAATTTTTGTTGTAAAACACTAGGCATTTTTGAGTTCAAGACTTGTGGAAGACATTGTTATGTAATTTTCTATTTTGATAATCAGAATGAGCATTTCCTTGATCTAGCACTGAGTTTACTCAGAGGGCTGAAGCTCTTGGGTTCGGGCCCAATCCTATAAGAAAAAGCTCCTCTTCTTGTATTTTTATGCTTAGTTAATTTTATAGATTAATGGTTGAATTGTCTTTAGCATCATTTCATTGTAAGTAGTTGTGGATTTGATTAGTTTTCTTCCATTTGTGAATTGCTTCAACATTAACTTAGGAATATAAAGGAATATCACAAATCTATTAGTAGGTGGATTTGGCCTCACTCCTCCCTTTAGGGACCATGGTTTGAGGAAAGAACTCCTATGCAGCCCCAAAAAGATAGAATTATGATTTCTCATGGAATTTATGGTTTTCTATTACTTAGGTCAACATTTTACTAGTTTTCAAGAATTGGATTTAATTATCATTTCTACTATCTTCAGTTTTACATTAGATCTCATCAAATTTTCATATTATTCTGCAATTTTTCCCATGCATGAAATAGGAAGCTAGCTCATGAAATTCTGTTTTCCTTAGTTAATTGAAATCCTTCTTGTTTACATGATTTATGGATAAATGTCAATGATTGATGCAGTGTAGGAGATTCAATAGTACAAAGAGATTTCATGATCAGAAACCCCATCCTAACCTCATCCATCCATGGTTATCATTTACTTTCACTAAATCCCTCACCAAATTCATCATTCCACAAGAATACTTCTCCAAATTTGTTGAGAAAATCCAACCATCTCACAACTCTTCTTTGAGATCTTAAGGAGTCCTAGGAACTCCCTTGCCTCATTCCATCCACCATCCACCTTACATAAGCCTTACATCACCTTCCAAATACCTCCTCTTTCTCTCATTTGTATCTATTTGGAATACAAGCGATCCTGTAGGAGCATTAGGACATCCCGTAGGACGCATTAGGACATCCTGTAGGTTGACCTATAGTGGACTGTTTTGAGGCCGAATTGTGGAAAAAGAACCTAGGAAGCTAGGAAAGGACCACCACTTACCTTCCAAGCCATATAACCATCCACCATCATCCCTAACCCACCTGCCACATCACCAAAAGATGTTAGCATTCACACTTTCACACAAAAAAGGACAAAAAGGAAAAAAGAGCTATTTTGTTTATCTACATGCACAATAGTAGTATGTTTGATGTTTAAAAATTCATGCCTAGGATAGTAGGATTGCACATATGATAACTTCACAGTCTCTTGAAGAAAATCCTCCTAGCAGTTAGATTAGATTAATGGTGTGTTTAAGCATTTCATTTTCAGTCATTTCCTTACTATAATAGACAATATTTCTTTTAGTGTAGATTTCCATGTTCCTCATTGGTAATCAAGCTTCTTCTGAATCAATATAAGTCTGGTTTGAAAAACCCTAGTGGTCTATCACCAGCTTAGCAGTGACAAATAGTGGACCCATCACATTTACTTTTGTATACAACGCAGTCGCCTCCAAGTTTGTACGAACTTCGGGTTGATAACGTAAAGTTGGTAGCCCCATGAGTTGCAGCATTCTTGCTGCAATACTGGTGCTCATCACTTTTTGGTGTTGTTGCTAGGTAGGTTTTTGAGTAATATGTAATTTATGCTTTCTTTCTTCCATTTCTTATCTCTAACATTTTGCTATTAGCTTCATTTCTATAAAAGTAACTTATCTTTCTTTCTTTTTGATTCTACAAGTGAGATTTCACTTAAGAAGTTAGTTTTCATTCAATATGTTAGTTTCCATTCAGTTTGTGATTTCAATTCTACAATTATTCTCAAAGCTTGAAAAAAAAACACTTCTTTCATGCCTCATAGGAATAGGGATAACTTAGGAAAATTTCTAGCAAATACCCCCACTACTTCAAACATCCAACCTTTCGTCTTCTTTGGTGGTTGTGAATTAGAGGACCCCTTAGGTGAACAAATAGAGATATTTGAAGAGACTACACGGGGAGACAAAGAAGGAGAACCCATTCCAACTGACCTAATGGATGAAATTAGAAATGACAGAGGAGATAGCGAAATAATTGAGCGCACCTTTCCCATCAGAAAAACTGATGGGGACACCAAGATGAAAAACATAAGCCCCTCTGCTCTTCCTCATTTCCATGGCCTGACCTCAGAAGACCCAAACACTTTCTTGTTTGAGTTTGTTGTCATATGGAGAACTTATTATTACACCAATGATGAGTAGAAGTTGAAGCTATTTCCATCCACTCTCAACTATGTAGTTTAGTGTTGGTTCATAGGTTTACCTGGGGATAACATCACAACTTGGGCTCAGATGCAGCAAGCCTTCAACAACAAGTATCGAGACTACTTTAGGTTCAAAGACACTAAAGAGGAAATTTTTAGGATGACCTCAGGACATGATGAATCCCTAGAGTATTATGGAGAAATATTCTAGCTTAGCAACAAAAGGTATAGGTGCACACTTGATCCTAAGTCACTGAAGCTAGTCCTACTCAAAGGGTTAAGGGAAGATCTTATGGATACCCTAAGCCTGCTAGTAGGAGGGGACATCTACCAACTACCCTATGAAGATATCAAGACTCTCTTTAGGAACCATTCTAGGGAAGCTAGGAAAAAGGGTAGGGGTAGTTGACCAATTTCCAGTCCATCCTCTTCTAATACATCCATCAAAGGTGAAATTGGAAATGTGTTGGAAGATTTCAAGAGTGAAATGATACAAACCCTTTCCCTACATATGGACACTATGCACATCAAGAGAAAGTAGGAGGAAGCAGAGAGAGCCTTAGCAATTTTTTTCCCTAGATGCACAATGAGGCACCCTAGGAATGAATGCCCATTGAATTTGATTGAAGTCTACTCAGTCTATGAAGAAAACCTTTCCACAGACAAGTACCCTTCTCTACCTAGACTAAAATTTGTGTATCAAGGAATTGAAGGGGTGATTGAACAGCTCTACTACATGAATCAAAGGAGACCTCATGGGCCTTGGACATACCAACAGGGCATGCAAGGGTCATCACATGCATATTAAAACTCTAGTCATACCACATCCATTCCCTCTTAGGGACCCCATGCTCATCTCTCCTAGTCCACACCTCCTCCTTAGACCTTTTCACCTCAATACCATTCCCAACCAACTAGCCAGCCATTTCAGCCATATTCTTTGCCACAACATGAGTGGAATGCACCACCCCAGGGGTGGAGGCCCCCATACAACAATCCTCTAGCTTTATTTCCTTCACCACCTATTGAACCACACCTTTTACACCCTGCTCCACCTAAACAAACTCAGATTCTTGCCCAGCCAAATCTGAACCTGAACAACAGATAGGCACAACAAGTGTACAGTGGAGAGTCATCCTATCCTGCTTATGATGTGGAGGTTTAGGAAATCAACCTGAGATATGGGAGAGTACTCCCAGACAACTAAACTACGCCTCCGCCTAGGGAGAGTGAGGAGGAAAGAGAGGAAAGCATGCCTAGATTAAATCCACCACCATTTCCTGAGAGATTAACTAAACTAGTCCAACTTACCCTAGAAGAGAATGAAATTCTGGGTGAATTGAAAAATCTATGTGTCAAAATTCCACTTCTCCAAGCCATAAAGGATGTACCTATTTACAACAATTTGATTAAGGATAAGTGCTTCAAACATCTAGGAAGGCGAAAAAGAGACACCCCTTCCATTAAGTTCATTGGACATATGTCTGACTTAATGCTGAGGCAGGTAATTTTCCCAAAGTACTTAGAACCTGGAAGCCCTGTAGTAGATGTGCACATCAATGGAACCATTGTCCCACATAGTTGATTGATCTCAGGTATTTCATTAATGTAATGACGAAGGACACCATGCTCAAGCTCAATCTCTAAGGTTCATTGAGAAAGACCACAACAGTCTTGCAACTTGCAGACTATTCCATAGTAAACCCTCAAGGGAATGTTGAGGATGTGATGGTCTCCATTGACTCTTGGGAGTACCTTGCAGACTTCCTAGTTCCCCAACCTAAGGCGAAGCTTACTGGTTATCCTCTCATCCTTGGGAGGCCCTAGTTAGCCACTGTCAATGCCTACATCAGCTGTAGGGCTAGAAATATGACTATCAAAAATGGGCATATGTCCAAGCAGTTAGTCTTCTACCCTCCTGCTCAGACATCTCTAGAACTTGAATTACCTTTATGGCTGTAAGAGGAGGAAGAAGATGAAATCTACTCAGCCCAACTCTATACCTTAGAAACAGCCATGGTAGGATGACAACCAGATGAAGATGATTTGATTGAACACATACTCCAAGGTACAACTCCCAGCACCTTGTCTTTAGAGGAAGTAGTAAAGGAAACTTAGAATAACCATTAGATTGATCTGTGCTTAGCTGATTCAAACCCTACACATGTCAAAACCATAGAATGCGGCCTTGAGATAACTTTGAAAATCAACCCATATCTTTATGTACACCGAGAATAAAATTTGCGCAACATTCTAAAGGAACATCTAGATGCCTTTTCTTGGAGTTACAAGGAAATGAACAGAGTTATAAAAGAAGGTTGCAAACCAATTTGAAAACCACAAAGGAGAATGAATCCAGCTCTCATGGATATAGTCAAAGAAAAACTGCAAAAGTTGCTAGGCACAGGATTCATTTACCCTATCTGAGACAGTGAGTGTCTTGGGTGCGGAATCCCCCAAGGGAAGTTGTGGGGAAGAAAGCCCATATTTTGGTCAAATTTTTTAATCCAAGTGAAAAGGCTCTGCATTTTGTGGTCGCAGTGCGCGTAGGTGTTAAAGAGTCATAGGGTTATCCACCCTTATTTTGGAAATGTAATGTTGGCTGTAGAAGATGTACCCATGGTCCGCGGACCATGGGATTGTATAAAAAGAGCTAAGCTCTAAGTAGTTAGAAAAAGGAAGGATTGAACACGTAAGAGAGTCATAGCTTTAGAGGGAGAAGTCTAAGTCTTGGGTCATAGCATAGGTAGAGGCTTTGCAGCTGAGTGCGCAGAGGCTTAGGGTAGAAGTCCGCAGCTGAGTGCGCAAACCCCTGTAGTTGAGTCCACAGGGTGGGTCGAGTCTATAATCATCTAGAATTATCAATAAAGAGAAGTATTCTACAATTTCTGCATCTTTATTTCTTGTTTATGCATCTAGTTATTTTGGGTATCAATTTCACTTATAATTCTTATATGATGTGTGAATGTATGTAAATGTGTTGGTTAAGTGGACGCAAGTAAGAACATCTATTTATGTGAAGCTAACTAAGATCGGTTAATAAGATAAGTAAGACACTTAGCCTAGTTTGGGAGATATCGTAGTTCGCTACCCTAACAGTGCAAACGTGCTTGAGCTACTGGTTACAACTACGCGAAAACCAACTGTACCCTTTCTAGAAGGTACTAAAGGGTGGAACAAATGGTTAAGAAACCTGTGCGAAGGCATGTATAGTTGGAATAAACTGACATCACAACCATCTCAAGGGTGCGGAAACTTGGTTCCAACATCCCCTATACTGTGTCGGGTGAGACTTCGATTTGCACTCCACGGGCTGATGCCAAAAGGGCTATTAGTGTAGGGATTTGTTTGGCTAACTAACTTTGAACCTAGGTTAGGCCCCCTCAAGCCAAAAAATGGTTCCATTTCCAGGACCAGAATCTACATTAGAGATGTGTGATGTCGTATCACTGGAATCTGACTAAGAAGGAGATTGGAGAGTGGTTGGATAGAAAGATCCACAAATTTGTAGCACATGAGAATAGAAACCCATGACTGTCAAAGGAATAGTGGTTGGACCAATACCTGTATACGAAGATCAATGAAGTCTTTTTCGCCTCCTTTCCAGTTGAGCTATATGAGTGGATCACGAAGCTAGTAGATATCCAAGGAAGGTGGAGGCTTGATGATCCTATTGTTTGGACCCTGTAGTTAGTGCAAAGGTTCGAAGCATCAGAGGATAAGATCACCCATGCTATCGATCATTAGCTCAATCATGTCATAGGATGATTTGTGAATGAATTCGTGGTCGACACCTCAGTCAAGTATAACGAAGTGGAGCGATGCTTTCTCAAAGGACTGCGAGGTAAGTACGTAAAATCTTTGAATACTTGGATTAAAATGTTGTGTGAAAAATGGGTTATGCAACTACATTTATGTTTGGGACTATGCAAAGTGGAAAAGCTTACAGGAATGAAGGAAATAAGGGTCCAAAGTATAGCAGCTTCACCTCCCCGAAGGGATGAAGAAGTGATAGCAAAGGTTTCTCTATGAAGTGCTATTTAGTTAATAAGACAAGGATTCCTGCGAATACCACCTATGCTCACACCACTTCCAACTTCACTACCATCACCTCCAACTTCACTTGTACCACCTCCACCTCCACCGTGGTTCAATATGGAAAATACAGTGAAGTTGCCTTTGTTCAAGGGATTGGGAAATGAGGACCTGGACCAATTCTGGCTCATTATGAGGGTTGTATGGGAAGCTCAAGGTGTTACAGATGATCATATAAACAAAGTGACATTAGTTAGTGCTATGCAAGATCTCCCACTAACCTAGTAACTTATGTACTCTAATGATAACCCGAATGCTGGAGTAGCAGGCATCCAAGCATCACTAAAAAGGGAATTTAGCAAGCCTAAATTAGAGGCGTAGTCAATTGTGGGCTTCAAAGAGATTATGATGTAACCAAGTGAGACACCTTAGGAACTATATCAGAGGATGAAATGTAAAATCTATGAAACCAACATGAATTTGACAGATGCAAAACATCGCGATTGATTTGTGGCTTCGCTACTACCACACTTAAGGAATGCGATGTCGCAACAAAAGATAACAACTCAGGCAGAGGCCTTGGAGATTTCCATGAGACTACATGAGACTCTGATGTAGGATATGAACATACGAGCTCAGCAAATCCATGTGTAGCTAAAGAATCTGTGCCATGAGATGCAAAGCCTGAAGTAGGATAGGACAGATTAGCCAGAGGTATGTGAGGAGGTATGGTGCTTGAAATGAAAGTGTAGGGTCATGAAAAAGACCATTGCCCGGTCTTTACAAATTACATTGTAGGAGGAGGACCAATGCCTCTAAGGTCAGAACTTCAAGCAAGACCTAGCATGGGGCCTGCATTATGGTGCCCTATTTGTTAGGTAGCTGGAAATCATGCCATGGATAAATGTCACTTACTACAGAAGTATGTACAAGCATCGCAATAGTTGTTCTATAACTTTTATAGGTTGGTAGGACATGATGAGTGTACTTACAGGAACTATGACTTGATGATGGATAGAATTCCCGCCTACAAGTTTCAGGCCGAAACACGGCCCCTTGACCAGAATGCAAGAATGGCATGGACATGATTTCAAAGGTGCGAATGAGGCTGAGGCAGAGGAGGACTTGGTAGAGGTCATGGATAGTTGATTTGCTACAATTACGGAGGACTAGGACACTATGCTCGCAATTGCAATAATCCAATGCATCCATCGTGCAAGTATTGCACACTATTTGATCATGAAACAGAAGATAGTCCTACACTAATAGCTAGGATACGTGACAAATGTATGTTACCACCTCCCCTGACTTAGAACATGTGAGGTTTGAGCTGCACAAGGAAAATACGAATGTAAATATAGTGCTCCGGAGTGGAATTGTGACGGGAGATGACAAGGGGAACAACTAGAAGATAGTACATGGGTTCTTAATGCCCCGGTGAAAGAGGCTGAGTTTGATTTGGAGCATGCTCGGGAAGTCTTCATGGAAGCTAAGAAGAGATTTGCCGAGGCCTCCACTTCAGGAAGCAAGGATAAGCTTGAGCCGAATATGGACCCCTTGTTATAGCTCCAAATATCACCCTTGGTATTTGTGATTCTTGGTTTATGGCCTAGGGAAACCCCTCCTTCTAAACTTGGTCCAAATATTTTAAAAAAAATGTTTTACTCCCTATATGCTACTTTTCCCTGTGTTAAAAGCGTGTACACATAGGTCAGTCTATACCCAACCTGCATATATGTGTTAAAACACTTAAAAAAATTAAATTTCCTTAACTATGGGCAGAGATCATGGGTTTTACCTATTGATTACCTATTAGTGCCCATGGCCCAACTGTTCCCAACTGTTTCCCAACGAAAAAACTAATTTGGGAGAAGAATAAAGAAACTTCAATGGGAAGGCCTTAAGGAGGAGAGAAGAGATAGAATTACTATACTAAGATTATCCCCTGATAAAGTCTGAAGAATCCCTATGCTTCAAGCACTTCCCCAAGTTTAGGAAACTCTTGTTTCCTTGTGTTTTGATATTCTCTCACATGCTTGGGGATATCATGGTATTGGTTATGGAAGGAGGTTGTTGAAGACTGGGACTGGACAATCCTAGAGGATGGTTCCACTTGGATCTGGAAGAGGAGGAGTCAGGTGAACTCTATCCACATTTTATTATAGTTTTCTACAATAAAAGAAATGTTGTATTATTCCTGATATTGACTTTTTTTATGAATCTAATGTTGTTGTTATGGTTTATATGAATGGCTATTTCAATATATAACTAACCATCTACTTATATGATATAAAGTTGATTTCACTAGAATGCTTTATCTATATGCCACTATGTGTATTTGAATTGGTTAATTTGCAGGTTCAAGAACATTAGGAGTTATAGAGGTTTTGAACCCTAGCTAGAACTACCCAAATGAAGGACATCCGGGTATTTTCATCCTCGCACAGTTAGTTTGTTTAAGCATGTTGCCTGAGTCAAATGCTCGTTTCTTGTTGTAGTTTACTCCTGCTCTGCTAGGGTTCTAATGCAAAGCCCTAGAGGACTTATTCCCTTAATAGAATTGGTAGCTCTGCTAGGGATAAAAATATTGTTATTCCTAGTTTGGGTTATTTAGTGCCAATCAGGGTTCAATTCTTAGTTTGCTTGTTGTCACTATACTGCCTGCTCCTGTAGAAACTCAGACTTCAAGTCTGATCTTTTTCATTAAGCCTCATTTTTTATTTTTCTTGTAAAACCTCATATACGCATCTTTGTTTGTTTACAGAAGCATACACATGCTTGTTTATGTGAACTAAAAACGCATATACGCGAGTTTATTTTGGCAGAAACGCGTGTACACGTAGTTGTGTAGGGACACAATCACGTATACAGTTTTTTACATGATTTTTTCAAATCTTTCTTCCTGGAAAGATTTGTTTCTTGGTCTGTGTGGTTTCTGAGTGGTTAGTTTATGTTTTCAGAATTTGAATTTTCAGTGAGCTTACTGTTACAAATTCTCTCCTGCTTTGGAAAGTTTTTGGCCTCGGTTTGCTTTACAATGAGTTTTATGATTTGTGTTTGAACACACAAGGCTTCTTATAGAGGTTCTTGATTGTTCTGGTCTTCCAGAATAGAAGATTGTCTGCAATCTTAGTGTCAAACTTCATTTTTATGGTTTGCTTGCTTTGCTTCCCGTCAATTTTGTGGCCATTCATTTTTTCTTACTTTTCGTAGGTTTCATGTTGATGAATTTGAAAGTGTGTCTTTCATGATTTCTTAATCAGTTTTCTCAAAGCTATTTTTGTTGCTTTTGGATCATTTAGTGCAAGTTGAAACAACTATTTTGGTTCAAGTTTTAGTTTGTGTTGAATAGATAACATGCAATGTTTCCTTGTGATTTGCTTTCGGCCTTTGAGTCTTTCGTGGAATTTTCAATGCTTTTTAAAAGTTATTTTTATTGTTTTTTTTTAAAGAAAATTCCTACAAAAACATTGCTTTTTCTTTCTTTGCCGAATTTGAGTTTGGTTTATTTTGGTTTTTTTAGAGTGATTTGGGATCTTTTTGATTAGTCCTTCTTGTTTTGGAAAGATTTTGTGTTCAAGATTCATATTCCTTTCAAACAATTAAGTTGGCTTATAAACAAATTTCTTTCATTTATTTTTAGAGTAATCTATAATTTCTGCATTATCATGTACACCTTGCATTAGGGTAGCTTTGCATTATTAAAGCATCAATAGTTTTTTATTTTTTTTTAATGTGAAGTCTGCTATAAGAAAATAAAAAGAAAAAAGTTTTTGCTTTATAGAAGTTTCTTAGAACCCAAGTAGAAGTTGCTTTTCATCGAAGAACAAACAAGTGCATTACATATAATTTATTTTTTCATTAATTTCTTTTGCGTCATAAGAACACCATCTGTTTCACTTTTATATTGTCCCTTTGACTTAAAAAGAACAACCACTTAAAATCAAGTGCTTAATAAAATAAACTAGAACTTTTTTTTGTCAATCAGATACACAATCAAGTTTTAGGTTTATTTAGGGCCTTGGATTAGGCAAGAGGAGAGTAAACTCTCCAAGGCCACTCTAAATTGTGAAACATCGAAGTCTGAATAAAGAGTGAAATCCAATACCATTAGGGAGACTGGGAAAGCTCCATGACTGGGAGTTAAGCATGAGGGTTTGTGAAGATAAGGATGAGAGATACCCCCTCTCTTATTTGTCGGATCTTACCTCACGACTATTCTACCTGGCTTTTGATACGAGTTGGTGCCTTTAGTTGCCAATCCTAGGGATCTACATAGGTGGTTGCGGAGGGGAATCCTGTGGCACCTGAGGTTGATGTTGCATCACGTTCAATGGTACTTCTGGAGGGCACCCTTGTGAAGCTTGGGGGCTTGCATCGACAAAGGTTGTTGTCTGGAGGTCAGCGTAACTACCTCTGATATATTTGCTAGTAGATCCGTGACGTAATTACCCCAGTCTATTTTTAGAAGGCCCTTTATATTCACTTTCTTGTATTTTGGTGTCCGGTCCTAATCAACCGAAGTGGAAATACTTGGAAGTTGTTTGACAGCTGAATTCTTTAGGAAAATTTTTAGTGTGTGTTCTATGCTCCTAGTTGGCCTAGCTTTCAATTTTCTTGAGTCTTTAAGTATATCTTATTAAAACAATTCAAAGTGGCTGACCGATCACTTAGAGAGTCACGTAGACTTCGTGGGCTTTCACCTGCGAGTCCAGAGCCTTCTCCTAGAAGGCGTAGGAGTGATTATACCAGTGGTTTTCAACTAGTGGTAGCTAGTGCATTGGAGATTGATCCTCCGCTTCGGGGCATTAGTGTACAAGGTAGACCTGGTACTACCATAGAGTTAGAGAGGAAGACACCAGTTCTTTTTCGATTAATCTTCCAGTCGGAAGATAATATTGAGGTAGAAGAGCTCTCACAGTCAATTTTGGTTCTGAATTCTCCTCTCCCTTCTGATCATCCAGACGTATTGTTATATGTCGGAACTCTGACACACATGCCTTCAAGCCCAAGTCCACACACAAAAATCCCTTTAATGACCACTACTAGAAGCATGGCACCCACCATGAGTGATACGATTATGTAGACTCCTATATAAGTGTAAGGGGGAGGAATTATTTCCATCCCCTCTACAACATTATTTGGGTTTACTGCCAGCACATCCTTGTTTGGGTCTACTTCCATTCTGTTGACGAGTGGAATTTCCCAAGCTCATGCATCCAATTTTGGATTCTTCCCTTTTTGAATTCCCTCTCAAGGTATTCCTTCAGTTCCATTAAGTGTACCATTAATTTCCTTCACGTCCGTGATGAGTGGATTGGCTGCTTTTCAAGGTTTCCCCTTTGGAAGTAGTCATATACCGCATTCCAATCCGACGGTAGGGTCTATCCCTTTTCCTTTCAAAGGTCAAGGTACTAATCCTTTTTAGAGTTGGACAAACCCTGCAATTAGTGGGATAGGAACTCAGAATCAGTTTTTCAGCCAACAAGGGAATGTGTCGTACTCCTCAGTCAATTCATTTCAAAGTTTTCCACCCTTAGATAATGCTTGGAACCCTTACTAGGGGCTGTCATCTCCTTACAATAATTTGTTAGGGGGAATCATTATCAGTTATAGAGGTTTTTCGGCTGGAGTTGGTCAAACTTTGAGCTTTGATCGACCACAAGGTTCACCTTTTGTTAGTAGGTTCTACCAGTTATGTCGGGCAACCTGGTGCCTTTCAAAATCTAGGTCATTCTTTTCATACTTTTGGGAACCCTACCCAATTTGGGTGGAATCCCCAAGGTCCTCCGAGACTTCCTTTTCTGGCCACACTTAATCTGCCAAACTTGACAAAGTTTATGAATGATCCAATCAGATACAATCTGGCTTGGCCTCCGGTCCTAACCAAACTTCCATAGGATATTCAAAAATTCGAAGGGAAGAATGGTGAAGACCCGGGCAACCATGTAACCAAGTTCCATTTATGGTGTTCATCTAACTCCCTAATCGATGATTCAATTAGGTTGAGACTATTTCAACGCACCTTAACTAGGAATGCGGCCAAGTGGCATATAGAGTTTCCAGGGGGTACCTTTACGTCTTTCACTGACTTGGCTAACATTTTCTTAAACCATTTTCAGTTCCCTGTCTGTTACGAAGTCAAAACTGAACTTCTGGCCAATTTTCATCAGGATATGGCTACTCACATTTCGGATCATATCTAGGAATGGAGATGGAGAAAGAGGCTCATCAAAGATAAAATTCCACCTAAATTCCTTCTCGAATGGTTTTTAAAATCATTACAACCCAATATCTCGAAGGATGTTTCTATGTTCGTAGTTTATTCCGAAAAACAAGCTATCTTTCGCACCGAGCAGTTAGAACTGATATATTCTCAGTCTGGGACTTTTTAGAAGATCTTTCCTGATGCTCGTAGATCCACGATTGATATAGCCAAACTGAAGCCAGGCCTACATGCTGATGGTATTGTTGGATTGATTGACGTGAATGTGGTGAACCTTCTAAGCCAATTGCAGCAGTTGTTTATACAAATTGCTTCTTCCAATCAGGCTGCACCGTCTACTCCTACACCTTCTCAACCTTCTTCCGTAAACGTCGTTCAGGTTTCTAACCCCAAAGGAAATCAAAATTCTGATGGGAGGAAGAAGGAACGAGGTAAAAAGAAAAATCAAGATGGAAAAAGTAATGTGAATAAACTTGGAAATAATTCTGGTGAAGGTG
Organism: Pinus taeda; assembly: GCA_000404065.3. Lineage (NCBI taxonomy): Eukaryota > Viridiplantae > Streptophyta > Pinopsida > Pinales > Pinaceae > Pinus > Pinus taeda. The sequence goes on along the minus strand of APFE031579748.1, from coordinate 177,351 downwards.
GAAAAAAGTCTAAGAAGAAAGTTAAGCTTCCATGCAATTTATGCAGTGGGGACCATTTGACTCATATCTACCCAAAAATTCAAGATGCTCAGCACTTGTTAGTGCAGCAAGGGTTTTCTAGCTCCCAAGCTGTCTTAACTAACCCTTTACCCCAAGGGTAGAAGTTGCTTTCTAGCATGAATTCAAACCCTAGTACATCTACAGGGGGCAACCAAGAGGGGGACAATTCCTCAAATGTTTTCATTATGGGTTCTCACATCAATGTGGCTACACAGTCACGTGATTATGGTGAAGCCAAAACATGCAAGGATAAATCTGTTCCCAGAACTACGAATCCACTTCATATTGAGTGACCCTCTATTGAGTCTATACCTCAAATACTGAACGGTTCCACCAAATGCGTGACTATAAACCTGAATTCTAGGGCAGCCCAAAACTACTCCATTGTTGAAGATCTAGCTCAAAGTCCATGCATTATGTCTGCTTTAGAGGTACTCCAGTCGTGTCCAGCTCAACAAAGTTCTTTGCTTTCAACGATCGGGGCAGTTGATCCAAACAATTCTTTAGTGCTCACTTTTGACATGCTCAATGTCAAAAAGAGACTTCCTCATCATATGGCTTTTCAAATGAAGTCTACTTATGGAAAACTAATATTTTTCGAACAATTATAGATGAGGGAGATTCCACATGCGTAATGTCTATGTCATGTTGGAAGGCCATTGGATCACCTTCGGTTGTTCCTTCACCCACTCTCTTGATATCATTTGACAGACATTCTCATAGGCGACACGGGATTATCCCGGCCTTTCCTATATGTGTTGGAGGAAAGGCCGTTAATGTCGAAGTAGAAATTGTTGATGCCAACCTAGATTACAATCTCCTCTTAGGATGGAATTGGATTTATGAAATGGATGTCATCTTTTCAACTCTGTTTTGAGTCCTTTGTTGTCATCATGAGGGGAAAATTGTTAAGGTTGATCAATTGAATTATTTTCTAGGTGACCCTTAAGCAACTTTGGATTCTACTGTTCCACTAGTGGATAAACCCCATCAACCTATCAAGAATCTAGGAGTTGGGATGTATTCTTCATTGATGGGTGCATTTGATTTTCCCACTCCTATAGCTAGAATCAATGCCATTTCTTCCTCCAAAGAGTCTTCATGGGAAGAGTTCCTATGGAATCATTATTTTCAGACCCTTGGACCTTGCCTTCGCTTACAACCACATTAGATGAAGGACAAGTCGGTGGAATGGAATTCCCTATGTCTGCAGGAGAGCTTAGATATCAGTCTATAGTTAACTCAGTAGACCACCATCCTACTCTTTTTTCAGAGGAGGAGTTAGATGGTGATGTGGCCATAGCTTCGACCCTTGACTCTACTTCTGCTATGGATTGCTTAGATATGGTTTTACCATCTGAGGAAGCAATTTTAGAAGCAATGATGGTTGTAGATCGACCTTGGGAAGATTTACACCATTGTTCATATTTTCTTCCCCCATTTTAGGAAGTTGAATCCAAGTTCTCAAATCTGCTTACTAGCGATGTTTGTACAGTTTCAAACCCTTTGGCTCCAACACACATTTGTGCCGAAGGTAATATGTCGGTCATTTCAAAACCCGTACCGATAAACATCTCTAGGAACCCTAATGTGATAGAAAATGTCTTCATCAGAGCCAAGTGTTCCTCTGAAGAGATTCAAATTTACACCGACCTCTTTAAAGTGTTTCGAGATGTATTTTCTTGGTTTTATGAAGAAATGCCTAGTATTAATCCATCCATCATTCATCATGAGATCAAGATGTATGAAAACACTAAGCTGAAGTAGAAAACCTGCTCAAGGCAAGTTTCATATACACCATTCCTTTAACTGATTGGGTTTCTAATCCAGTCCTGGTTGATAAAAAACAAGGAATGATCTGAGTGTGCATTGACTTTATGGATTTGAACAAAGCTTGTCTGAAAGATAATTACCCCACACCATTTATTGATCAGATAGTTGATGAATGTGTGGGTAATGAGATTTTCTCCTTCATGGATGGATTCTCTAGTTATAATCAGATATCCATCCAGAAGACCAGCATAAGACAACTTTCATAAGTCCCTGGCATACCTTTGCATACAAAAAGATGCCTTTTGGTCTTAAAAATGTTGGAGCCACATTTCAGCGGGCCATGTCATATGCTTTCCATGACATCAAGCATGTCATTGAAACATGCTTGGATGATTTAGTCATTCACTCTCAAAAGAGAATCAATCATCCTAGTCACCTTCGGTTGGTTTTTAAGAGATGTCGATTTTACTAGATCTAGTTGAATCCAAATAAGTGCATTTTCGCAGTTACATTTGGTCGATTGTTAGGGTTCATTGTTTCAATGGAAGGGATTCAAGTTGATCCCTTCAAGGTTGAGGCAATAGTTTAGTTGGCTCCTTGTCTTCCATCCGACAACTTCAGAGTCTTCAGGGGAAGGAAAATTTCTTGAGACAGTTTATAGCGAATTATGTTGAGATAACTAAAGGATTTATGCATTTTCATAGGAAAGGATTTCAATTTTTATGGGATGAATTTTTGAACGATCTTTTGATTCCCTGAAGAATGGGTTGATCTCTGCCCCGCTTTTGAGTCCACTAGATTATGGTAGAGATTTTCTTTTATATCTTGCAGCTGCAAAACAAACCATAGGTATGGTTCTGGTTCAGGAAGATGATGCTCTCACAGAGTATGTGATTTACTACTTGTTAGAAAATTATATATTACGGAGCAATGGAACAAATAAAATTTTGCAGAAATATAAACACAAAAAATGTATAAAACAAGAGAGATAGAGATATACGTGGTTCACCCAGTTTGGGCTACATCCACGAAGAAACAATCAATCCTTCTTTTACTATATTATCCAGCAAACTGAAGAGATACAACCTACAACAAATCCACTGTAACACCCTCTTCACTCTCAATCTCCTCTCTCTTCCTCACACTTAGAATACAGATATACATAGATGCAATATAATTCCCTCATATATAGTGAGGGGTTGCCTTCTAGGGAAAAAAAAAACCTAAACTAAACATAACTTATACCGTCAAATAATCCACCTAATGAATGGCCCAGATTGACTAGAAATTACTAGACTTTTACAAGGAAATTTTACATATGTTTTTAGCTTGGGGGGCGCTGTCCTCGAACCCCTACCGGGGGACTACTAGTCGCTGGGCCCACCTCCTGGGGGGATTGGCCCCCCCCATGTGGAGGGATGTACAGTCTTCCTGCAGTATACATCCGACTAAGACCTTTGAATACAAAACATAATCAGGGTCCACACTCAACACTACTTGATTCAAGGCTTGGTAGGTCCTGAACTACGCTATTCTCTAGGGTAGAAATTGGCCTTGGTAGCTGTCCATGCTATCCAGTGGCTTCATCATTATATTCTGCTATGCAAAACATGTGTCTTAGCGGCAGTCAATCCTTTCAAATTTATCCTTAGTAGGCGAGTGATTGGAGGCAAATGCAATCGATGGATTGTTATTTTCTAGGAATTCAATCTCGAGTTCTTGTCGGCCAAGTCTATGAAATCATTTGTTTTCACAGAATTAATTTCCGAGCTGCCTTGTGGAGAAGATATTGTTTATGAGGAAAGTTTCCTCGACGAACATCTATTCTTCATCTCTTCACAAGATCCCTGGTATTGAGATATCATAATCTATCTCCAGACTTCGAAGTTCCCTCCTGCTTCCTCTAAGGATGAACATCGAAAATTATGTCACCTGGATAAGAACTATGTCATCATTGGTGATACAGTATATTGCCGAGAGGTTGATTCAATTCTTAGGCATTGTTTAACCTTAGAGGAAGCAGAGTTTGTGCTTAATGATTGCAACAATGGAGCTTGTGGTGGTCATCTATCTAGGCTTGCAACAACCCAAAAAATCTTGTGTGCTGACTACTTTTGGCCTTTGCTTTTCAAAGATTGTATTGAAGCGGTCAAATGTTGCCACCCTTGTCAAGTCTATACTCAGAAGATGTGCATGCATCCAGCTCCTCTTTTCCCTATTATCACTGTCGGTCCTTTTACAAAGTGGGGTATTGACTTTACTACTTGTAATCCTCCTTCAACAGCGAATCACAAGTACATTATAGTGGTCGTAGACTACTTTATGAAGTGGGTTGAGGCCATGCCCACTTATAAAAACATTAGTGAAACAATGGAATTGTTCCTCTTCAATTAGATTATTTCTCGTTTCGGTATCCTGAGAGAGATTGTCACTGATCATGGCAGTCATTTCCAGAACCAACTGATGTCCGAGTTGACTCTTAAATTGGGCTTTCGGTAGGAGCATTCGTCTCCATATTATCCTCAAGCCAATTGGCAAGTCGAAGCCATGAATAAGTCCCTCAAGAATATCCTGCAAAGGACAATTGACAAAAATTGCTCCAATTGGCATCTCAATTTGTATCCGATTCTCTGGTCTTACTGAACCTCGGTAAACACTGCCATCGGTTTTACACCTTTTCAGTTACTTTCCGGGTTGGAATCTATTTTTCCTGTTGAGTGCGAAATTCCATCCCTTAAGGTGGCTATTGAGCTCCTTCCCTAGACCTCTAGTCTCGAAGAATGCCTCCTTCATTTGGAACATCTCGATGAGCAGCGTTAAGATGCCACCATAATCAATGAGGCTCATAAGAAAAGGGTTGAAACTCAGTACGATAAAGTTGTCTGTCCTCGAGTCTTTTCTAAAGGCGACCTTGTCTTGGTCTATGACCAAGATAAAAATGCCTTGGGGGTAGGCAAATTTAAGTCTATGTGATATGGTCCCTTTATAATGAAATGATTTTTAGAAAAGGGGGCTTATGAATTAGTTGATTTTGAAGGGAACAAGTTGACAGAGTCGTGAAATGGGCTCTACCTCAAGAAGTGCTTTGCTTAGCTTACAACCGAACAATGGCTTCTTTGTATATTTTTTATTTTTGTACATATTCTATTGGGATTTTTTGTGATATTGACACCATTTTGATCTAGTTTGGTAGGTGTTGATGAATGACTTGGTCTATTTCAGATTCGCCGATGGTGCTAGTCAGCACACTCAGAATCTTGCTTCCGCAGCTGGGGTGATCTATTATCCATCTGGTTAGTTGATGGTGTCAAGGGGAGTATGTATTGGTTCTGCATCAAATAATATTTCCGAATATACTACCGTCATTAATTTACTATCCGAAGCTATTTCTTATGGAATTGATTCATTGGTAGTGTACATTGACTCACAACTGGTGGTGTCACAATTGAATAATATTTATCAGGTTCAGGATCCTTATGTATATCGCCAATTTTTTAGAGTGAGGGTGTTACAAAGATCATTTGTTTTTATTACTTATTTACACATTCCACGATCTGAAAATTGATTAGCAGATTCTATCACTAATCAAGCATTAGATTGGCATATCATTCATTCATCAAGATAAAAACAAACATAAAAAATCTGGAACTGTATATAT
>APFE031579748.1:144021-160732 GCA_000404065.3 Pinus taeda | reverse complement strand
GGAGGACTTGACGTCAGGGTGCTGGTTGTATTCTCCTTTGTTGATTATTAATAATAGATGACTATCATTATGGTTCCATTCTCATTGTTGTAATGATTAATGTTGAATTGTGTCCTTCCTGACTGATGTATAATTGCATTTATTAGATTTCACACTTGTGTTTGTGTTGTTCTCTTTGTGTGCAGGTGTCCATTCACGAAGATAGTGGACGATTGTGACCGGCCAAGGAAAAGGAGTGTGGGAGACGTCTCTTCTACAAACAAAAGCATTGGAATCCAAGTAGGTTTTCATCACCTACCTTTTATTTTCAATTAGGAACTTGCGTGGTAGCATTGCTTGATTATTGCTAGACCCGTTCTGGGCTAGTAGGGATCGCTTCTATCCGTAGAGGGGATTTACCTCTCCAACAATTTGGCGACTCCGTTGGGGAGTTTAGCTTGTTGTTTAATTTGTAAATTTTAGATGGAGTCTGAAGCACGGCCAGATAGCCTTTGAAACACTATTTCTTTGCAGTAGTTAAGTAGATCAAAGCCGCTTCAGTCAATCTCCGGTTTGGTTTACGAACTGAACAATTTGGAGTTTGTCTTGCCTCTTTGGTTTTCTCTTGTTTACCTGCTTGGATAGCTTTTTGGATTGAATTTATTGCTGCCTCTTGCTTCCTGACTTGCCTAGGTACTGTAAACCGAGCTTTAGACTACTTATTTTTGTTTTTAACTTGGAAAACTGTATTAGTGCGTTTTTCCCTTTGACAGTCGCGCTAGTGGCCCTTGTTGCTAACTGACAACCCGTGCCAATCCCTGTTTAGCGTGAGTTACAGCCTGACAGTCGCGCCAGGCCTCTTAGCTTTTTGAGTTCACCTGTTTGCCTGCCTTCTGAGCTTGGATTTACATTTTGCCACATCTTTTTCAATTACTGGAGTGTGTTTGATCCTTGTTTGACTGGTTTTTAACCTTCGTCCTTCAAGTGTTTGCCTGTTTCTATCGATTTCACACCTTAACCCTAGGACATCTAGTGGCCGTGTGTGTCGAGCCTTCCGTAGGAGTTTTGGGTTTCTTGATTGTCCAGTCAACTTTGTGATTGTTTCTTGCACTTGTTCAGTGATTGGTGAAGTGTTTTTGGTTGATTTCCAAGTGACTTGCTTCTTTATTGCTTGGATTTCATCCTTGCCTTGTTTGAGCTTAGATCACATAGCTCGTACAAGATTTTGATTTTCTTTTGGTTTGGAGAACTGTTTTGGTGTCCTGGGATTTCATTGTGTTCTCATTGAGTGAATTTGTCTCTTTTACTCAGTGTTATTGTCTTTCAAAATTCATTCTAGTGTGTTGTGCCTTTGAAAAAGAAATCGAACAAATCTCTTTTGGTTTAATAGTTAATGGAATAGAACTTTTCGTTGATTCATATTCTTGAAAGAAAAACTTTTATTTAGTTCCCATTAGCTGCATTAAGTTGCTTGATCAATTGTGCTCATTTTGTTTTATTGAAAACTCTTAACTCTCCCATAATTATTATTCATCGAACGAAATGGTATTCTTTGGCATATAACTTTCATCTAGGCAATTGTGAAAGATCACATACAGTAGGGCCTAAAATTGAAACTTAACTAAAGATCAACCATAAAATAAACCGAATCAACTTAAAAACGCATTGGAACATAACGCTCACATTTTAGAGGTCTAGGCTAGAGACGTGCTCTGGCGTCGTTAAACCTAGTCACTTTTTTTCTTGCATTAAGGTTGGGTGATTCCTCCTTGTGTGATTCAATTTTGGTCTAATACGGACTTGGGCTCCCACGTACCATCGTGTATATATGGGGAGACTCCACTAGGTTTTCATCCTTGATCCATAGGAAGCCGTGTCTGCTGCCTTACAAGTCGTAACGCACCGAACACAACATTCGGGAAGATTGACTGCAGTACACAAAATCCTTGGTTTTCATACGATTGCCAAGGTGTATAAGCAGTTTTACGGATTGTCTGGTAAACCCCTTGCCTAGTTTCTCCAGAGTAGTCACTTTTTGATCCTTTTGGACTCTGTGAAAGAAAAGGCTCTATTGAGCATTTGTCACTTCGGGCTCTTAAAACATTCGAAGGTGACTAGAGTCATCTTTTGTCCTTTTCTCAACTCTTAAAACATGAAAAGGTCAAGTTGTGTCCTAATGTCCTAAAAATTTATTCGGCCACGATAACATTCACCTTGTTAGATCTTGTTTGCGTTTAGTTTTGAGTAGGGTCTCTTATCGTTAGCTTGTCTAGGGTCTTTGTTTGATCATCCTGTTAGATCCATCGATCCCGTCTCCGGTCCCAAGTGACCTAGGGTCTCCATATTCTGTTGCCCCTGAGACACCGGTTTGTGGCAACAATTTCCCTATTGTTCCAAGTGTCCAACCGTTGAACTCTCATGCTCCAGAGGATGAGCTTTACGACTTGTTTTGGAACCCTGTTTGGGAGCCCTCTGAAGAGGATTTTCCCACTACTCCTGTTGGTGTTGCATCTCCGATGGCTTCTTCTGACATGGAGGATACATCTCCTGTTTTGAGTGGAACGCCCATTATGTCGAGTATTGATACTCCCATTGCGGCTACATCCCCAGTTATCTTTACGCCCTACACTGTTACGCCTCTCAGTATCACAATGCCAACGCGCTATAGATCTCTAAGGGATGCTATGAATTCTGCAACTTCCTCTTCTATGTGGGATAATAGCATTGTTCCCACTACAGGACCTTTCATTTCCCAGGCTCACCATACTGCTATTACATCAGTTCCAACCAATCCGACCATCTGTGTCGCGTCATCAACTCCAGTTGCTAGTGTCGTTACAGCATCTTCTACTGTGACTTCTGTTGCCGGCTCATCTCGAGGCCCGGTACAAAGTGGTCCATCGGCACATATTGCTAGAGTTTTCCATCCCGCAAGTGGTGCCCCGCCTCTTTCTAATGCTATTTCGGTAGGGGGGCATATTCCCAATACTTGCATGTTGTCCAGAACCTGGGCGGGCAAGGCCCCTATTATGATCTTGTTAATCATTATTTGTATACCTCCTTGCCAACTGAGCCCTATGTAGAGGCTTCAGTTCCGTTGAATGTGGCTTGGGGTACAGCCGAATATGGCGGTGGCCAGTTCCATCGAGGTCAAGGGTAGCCATCCCAAGGAACACCCTATCAGGGTCAACCATCTTACTTGCAGCCTAATCATGGGTAGCAGTATTATGGCCAGGCCTGTCCAGGTCAACCTGGAGGCTCGCAAGGACAACCCTATCAGGGACAACCTTTAGGCTCTAGTGGTCCATCTTATACATATCTTGGGCAACCTTCTGGAAACTCGGGACAACCCTATGCTCAGCAAGGACAACCTGGGCCCCAGCAGGGCTACCCTTCGGGACAACCCTATGGGAACCCGGGGCAACCTTACGGTCAGCAAGGTCAACCCGGAAACCAACAAGGCTACCCTTCTGGGCAAGGTGGCCAACCTTACGCACAACAATACTAGCCCACTGCTCAGCCTAATTAGCCATCTGGTCTATAAGGAAAACCTTCGGTTGCGCAAGGACGACCCACTGCCCAGCAAGCTCAACCTTCTGGGCAGGCAGGTCCGTCTCAGATCCAACCAGGACAACCTTCCGGCCAGATGGCCCAACCTTACTCTTCGCAAGGATATCTTTCTGGGGGAGCTCAACCGGGAACGTAGATGGTTCCTGCTTCGCAGGCTCAACCCGGTTACCAACCCCAGAATCAAGCTGGTCTCCAGTCGCAAGGTGGGTATCAATCCCAAAATTCCTATCAGATGCCACCTGGTTCTCAAGCTCAATATGGAGCACAACAACCGTATGGATACCAGCAACCCCAGGGGAACAATCAATATACCGCGTATCAAAATTACCAACAGCCGCAAGCCAACCCTTATCAAAATTATCAGCAACCTGCAGGCTAGTATGGTAACCAATGGGGAGCTAGGGGGCAGAACCAGTATCAACCATCCAGTTCTGGATATAACCCTTATGGAAAAAATTCTTATGGACAGGGTCCTTTTGGACCTAGTCCATATGGACAAGGTCAGTGGGGGAAACCAACAACTGGATGGAATTCTGGCCCTACCTCATATCCACAGATGTCCTTCAACCCACAGCTACCATTTTTAGCGACGTTGGAACTGCCCGATGTGTCGAAATTAACAAATGATCCCATTTTTCATAATCCAGAATGGCCACCAGTTCCAACTAAGATACCTAGCGACTGTCCCAAATTTGACGATAAAGCCGGAGAGGACCCTCAAGCCCATGTAATGACGTATCACTTATGGTGTTTGTCTAATTCATGGCTTGATGATTCGATTCGACTTCGCCTCTTCCAAAGGACTCTCACTGGTTCTGCTGCTAAATGGTATATTGAATTGACCCGCACGTCATTTCAGGATTTTAATTCATTAGCTATGGCATTCCTTACTCACTTTCAGTTACCCATTCGGTACGAGACAGGGACCCATCTCCTTACATTTCTTAAGCAGGATACAGCTACGCACATCTCCGATCATATACATGAATGGATAAGGCGCCACCGATTGATCAAGTTTTGGATTCCTGATCAACTCCTCACCAACTGGTTCACGACTTCCTTTGTCCCTAAGATTGAATGGGACATTGCTATGGGAGCCTGCGTGACTAAAGAGCAAGCGATCGCGCGTGCTCAGTACCTGGACTTAGTTTACTCTCAGTTAGGTACCTTGTATGAGTATTTGTTGGATGCCCCGAGACTCGGTACATCCAAGGCTCCGCCAAAGCCATCTGTCGATGGAGTTATTGGCTCCGTGAACCCGGCCTCTAAAAAATCATCTTCAAACCCTGGGAAGAAAAAGTCAGGTGCTTCTAATGAAAACACTTCTCAGGGTGGTTCAAATTCTGGTACTACTTCCGAGGTCAACGCCGTCCAGTCCACCACGGTGGGTAAGGCCTCGAAAGGAAAGAAAAAGGGGAAAGGAAAAAATAAATCTAAACAACCTAAATAGGAATCATCCAAACCTCTAGCCGAGGAAGGAGCCAAGCGCGAACCCAAGTATCCTTGTCTCATTTGTGAGGAGGATCACTATACTAAGGACTACCCAAGGCGGTCCGAAGTTAGTCGCTTGTTAAAAGGCGCTCCTGGGGTTCCTGTGGTTCTTAAAGAGCCTTTTCCCTCTCAGGAGACTCAAATGGTGGCTGATCCATCTTCTTCTCCCTTCGGTTCCCAAGTCTTCATGGTCGGATCTATTCCCGTTCATGTAACGACTCAAGCAAAGGAGTATCCATCGTCCGCCGGGAAGGAGCCCGAGGTCCCCTCTAGTGCTCCTTCGTCCAGCTCTGGTCCACTCCATATTGAGAGACCAAGTACTGAGACGACCATCCGACCCCCTCCTAAAGGAGTACTCAAAAGATCTTCTTACAACCCGAATGCTCGTGCTACCCAGCACTATAGCATCATTAAGGACTTAGCACAGGCTCCGTCGGCTATGTTCACCTTAGAATTTCTCTAGAGCTTCCCCCCTCAGAGGAAGTCCCTACTATCGGCCATCGATGGCATCGATCCGGCAGATTCGGATCTGATTACCTTCGATCTTGAGAGCCATGTCCCTAGGCTGCCTCATTAGATCGCTTTTCTCATCCAAGACATTATCAACTCAAAAATGATTCATCGTACAGTTATTGATGAGGGCACATCGACTTGCATTATGTCTATTGCTTGTTGGAAATCGATCGGGTCTCCGACTCTGAGCCAGTCTCCTACGACTTTGGAAGCTTTCGATGGGAGAGAATCTCATCCTTATGGCATCCTTCAACGATTGCCAATCACCTTAGAAGGGAAAACTGTTGAAGTAGAAGTTGAGGTCGTTGATGCGAATCTCACATACAACCTCCTTCTGGGCCGGAGTTGGACATATGCCATGCGTGTTGTGGCTTCATCCCTCTTCTGTGTCATCTGTTTCCCTAACAAAGGGAAAATTGTCACAGTAGACCAACTCTCCTTCTTCGCTTCCTCTTCCGAAGGAAATGTACCTTTCGTTGAACATACGTCTGTTCCTTATGAGAGTGTGGGAGCCGGGATTTTCAAAGACCCTACCCTCATGGGTGTCTTCTCATTCCCACCTCCAAACTTTGCTTCGCTCGGTTTGGTTTCGACTCGTTCTGATCCCTCATTTCACACTGTTGCGACCCTCGGTCCCTCTGCCAAAGGGGGCACTGATCCTCTAGCTTGTCAACCTCGCTCGACCGGGGGGCATGGGCAGATCATCGATGCCGTCGATCATTTTATACATCAGGCCGAGCGATGCCTACATTATCTAGGCCGGTTATGCAACAGTGCGATAAGGCAACGTCCCGACAGGGGCTTGACTTGAACCAAGTATCATGCACGTGCTTTATCTTTTTGTACATACGTATGCTTTCAGTAGTGGGTTGTGTGTGCGTGTTTATTTAGTTTTTATCTTAGTGTGTCGGCATGATTGTCGCTTATTGTGTCTTTTGCTTCTTGAACAAATGTCTGGATCGCCTTACGTTGGTTTCACTGATGGTGCTTCCTGCAATACTCGCAACCTGTCATCTGCGGCATGGGTGATCTACGATCCTCATGGTGAGTTAGTAGATATTCAAGGCTTGTGTCTAGGTTGTACAACGAACAATGTGGCTGAATATAGTGCTGTAATTGAATTATTAGCTGAGGCAATTAACCTCGAAATTCGCACATTGGTTGTAAACTTAGATTCTCAGCTTGTAGTCCACCAGCTCAACGGACGTTATTCCGTTAGAGATCATCGCATTTTAAGGTTGTATTTACGTGTTTAGTTATTGGAAAGAGATTTTGATTACATTACTTATCAACATATTCCAAGACGACTTAATACAGTAACCGATGCATTAGCTAATTATGTATTGGACAGATATTTGCATAATATGTGAATCAAACATAATACAAGAAGCATAAAATACAATAAACCATAACACTGTGTGTATATGTATATATATATATATATATATATCGTGTGGCACACTGAGGTGCTCAAAAAATAAGTGTACATGTCTGGATAGAGTCTGTGTTCTCCGTACATCTGAGACACATGTCTCTCAAAACATATGCAGAAAATAAAGCCTAGGAGTCTAATCACGGTGGTGCTCATGATAACACATCACCGCGCGCACCAATCGTCTCAGCAGGTGATGGACGCGAGTCGGCACCCCCACTGTGTGCCTCTGATATGCGAGAGGCACGTCCGCCAATCTGGCATAACCAAGAATCCCTTGGGTGAGCCCCTTGAGATTCTGTATCAGCTCTTCCCCCACAGTACCCCCTTCCTGAGGGTCAGCTACGGGTTGGCCCCTCCGTGTTGTAGGAGATAGGCCGGCTGGTCGCTCTGGGCCAGCATCTACATATACATACAATCATCATCAGAACAGGCATGTATTTAAAAAAGAAAAAAAATGAAAATACATAAAATATCAAAAACAAGTAGTTCATACCTAACTCCTCCTCCCATTCCTCTCCCTCTGGTAATGGAAGGTCTGGGTCCCCCATGAAACTGGTTCCCGCGTAAGGCCAATCCTGGATCACAATCAGCTGTTGATGGAGCCATATGAAAAATTTGGGCCGCCATGACATCTCCTGGCCCCCTCCTCCTCTGGGCATCAATGCTGCCCAGCGAGCCATCCTAGGATCTTGTGGAAATGGATCAGCCACTATGGCCCCCTAGATCTGGAAAAGTGGTATTCGCTCCAAGAAGAATGATACCACAATCGAGCCATATGCGAACTGTTTCACATCTGCAAGCTTACAGTTTGTAAGATGCCTTTTGATATTGGTGGTCACCACTGTAGCCCAATCAGATGGTTCTTTCTCGCCTCATGGGGCACTTGTACGCCAATTGCACGTGTGATGGTGAATAAAATGGCCTTGAGAGTCAAGTCCCGGATGGTGTTGATAGCCACCTTAGCACTCTATCTCCCGAATTGTGCTTCCGGGCACACTCGAGCCTTTGCTTCGCCTACCTTCTCTCCAGAAGGTCTACTGCCAATAAAAATGGGAACTGCCCCTCTCTGTGACAGTCCAGTGATGAAGTATACATCAGATACCTCAAGCTCTAAGATCTGGTTCCGTAGATGAAATACTTGGTCGTCCACATCCCAAGCATCAATTATGAACTGTAATAATTCAGGTTGGGATCGCATATATGATGTGAGGAAGAAGTTTTTGAGGCCACAGTCCCTCAAGGCATTCATACACCCCTCATCTTCAATAGCCAAGGCATCCACGGCATCATGTTCTCTTTCTTTCCACTCTACCACCATTTTCATCTTGTTTCCTACACCCACAAGGACAAATAAATCATTACTAAAGCCTTGGAGAATTTATGAACCAAGAAAAATTCAAATGAAACAGGTAAATCTATGCAAAAGTTTGAGTTGCGCGGTTAGCGTGGCTGTTTTTAAAATAGTCGCGCTAATGGCGCAACCCCATTGGGTAATTTACCCCATTAGCGCGGGTCCGTGCCGAATACCCATGCCAATGGGGCGAAGCCCTAAATTTGAAAATCCCCCTTGCAAAGGCTCAATCAGGAATAAAATGCATGAAAAATGGTATAGAAATGGAGCTAAGAGAAGCGCCTCTTACCTGGAGCCGACGAAATCACGAATGGTTGCACAGATTGGCTGTATTCACCGCCTGAAGTTTGCTTCCCAAACAGACCACTCTCACTCTTCAAGAGGTAAAAAGTAAAAGTAATTCTATTTTCTACATTTTCACCCTATTTATAGACTTTTTAACTCATTTTTGGGTTTAGAAAGGTTATTTTTGAATACTTTAATATATTTTTGGTCGAAAATGGATTTTATGCTTGCTTCTTATGCAGCGAAAGGTCTTTTGTGCAGCTTCGATGGTGAAACGAGTTGTATTTTTTCGGACTCGGTAAATACACGAAAAATTCACTGTGGAGTCATCTTTCAGCTATTTTCTGACTCGCTAAACATGAAAAGATCGCCGAGTTGTTCCTCTTGACTCGCTAAACGTAAAAAGAGGCGGTCGTCCTTAAACTCTTTTTCGACCGTGTAAAAAACGAAAAGATCGTCGGGCCTTTGTCGTTTCAGGTTCGTTAATGGTGATGAAACGACATGATATCGATCGCTTTTTTACTTTTTCGGATCGATGTCACTACTCATGAAAAATAATCCTCGGTCATAATGGTTGGGCGGTTCTTTCGAGCTTAGTTTTATACTTTTCCAGGCTCGAGAGACACAACTTTACGAAAAAGGACACCCCTGGAGTTTCCTTTTTGCTGTCTTTTCAAACTCTCTAAACATGAAAAGACGCCGAGTTTTTCCTTTGTCAGACTCGTTAAAACCTTAATGACATTGGATTTTGTCGTAATGGCACCATTCAAGAATATGCTATCCCCGTCAAGCTTTCCATCCAAAAATAACCGGGGTACTCACCAGAAATGCTGGGGGAATAAAGGAATCATAATCGTCGTCGTCAGCAGTATGTCGCTCTTGAACATGGAACTTTCTCCATTCGTGTCTGGGTGGGGACATCTCATCTCGTTTCACATTTGCCTCCATGGGTTTGGGTTATCCTATTTGACCATTCATCTGCTCCTCGTCTTGTCATCATGACCACTGATCATTTGACATCAAATACTGCTAAATCCATTTTTGTGTCGCCGATATGTTCAAGAGAAGTTGACCTCTGCAGAATACTCAACCTCCCTCTGATACCTCACACAAAACATGTTTTCCTTCTCTGTCTTGTGTCGATGATGTGGGAAACATTATGGTCCACCTTCGATCAAGATCACTTCCTGTCGACTTCAGCTCATTATCTAGGATGATGACCTAGAGACTCCCTTCAGGTACCTTGGAGCCTGCATGCCTCAATGGCAGGTTCTTCGTGTTCGATGAGAGGTTTTCATCATTAGCCTCCGATCGGATGATTCTATGGGTGTTCGACACCAGCTCATTGATTCGCACGCCGTGGATTGTACCTATAGTACCTTGAGGACCATCGTCATTATTGGTGGCGCCTCTCGCGTTTGTTAACAGTTTTCATCATTGACTGGTAATCAGACGATGTTCATGCATGTTCGACTTCGACTCCTGTATTCACATGCCTGAACTTGTATTGTGTTCGGATCGAGTTGGAGCGCAAGACCCCGAATTGTGCATATTGAAATCCAGGCTGCATTTTGTGGATTATTGTAATCATTACATGACTCATTTATTGGATGGCTGCGACCATAACTGAGTCCATTAATTATTCCTCATCGGATGGCTACGCCCATACCTGGGATCTAGTTTTATATACTCTGTTACGGATGGTTGCGCCCATACCACATCTATTATGTGCTTGAGATATCAGTTGTACTTTAGTGTACCTATTCCTGCAATTCACTAATGACAGGACGACATCAATCCAAAAAATCCCTACTCTAAGATGGTGCATTATTATCCATGAATTGAGCTTAGGACAAGTCACAGGTTGGGAGGCAAGGCTATGTGACTATGCATTGCGCAGTTCTAGTTGGTAGGGAGATATCTTGGTCAATGATACTACACAGAGCATAGCTGAGGCTTGATTAAGGAAATTTTGAGCACAATCCTTATTGGGGAGAAAAATTGTGCAGTGGGCATTGGGAGTCAAGATTGTGTAGTGGGATGAGACCCTGGGAGAAAAATCTACACAGTTTCTAGAGGCAAGGAGGATTGGTCAGTAGAGAGGCCTGAAGGACCAATCTACATATTTCTTGAGGATAGAGCACCGACTGAGGCTAGGATCTCTGTGAATTGCAGGGTTCTAGTAGGAAAGGGAAAAGCTTGAGGATTGAAAGTGTGAAGTACGTGGTTCATGGTAGACTAGGAGGCACAACCGCGCAATTATGGGGGTCAAGGAAGGTTGTTGGACTCATGAATTTCACAGAGAAACAACCCTTGAGGACAGTGAAAACTCACTCCACAGTTCTAAGAGGAAATGTCTTATCAATGAGGGTTGAGAATGTGCAGTGCGTAGCTTAGACAAGGCCCAATGAAGCTGATTTTCCTAATTGGGAAGATTTTCATTAAATGGCTAAGTGCGGGAGGGAGATTGACTCATGATTAACTTGAATTGCAGTCACACTCTTAACATACTTCGGCAACATGGCAACATAGACCACCTAAACAAAAAACAAAGCATTACCCTATGTGTGACTTTCTTAGGTCAAGAATCAACAAGTGCAACACTTGAGATAGACTTTAGGGTGACCATGATGACACTTGTACGAAAGTGCTAAAGATTTTGTTTCTGAGTGCGACAAGTGTTTACATGGTTAGGACAACTCATATACATAGAGTTGGACCTTCGAAACCACTAGAGAAGATTCACAAACATGTCATAACAGTCAAACATGCTAAGAGATAGCAGTTGATCCAGAATGTGAAAGGGAGAAAAAAACTTAGAGAATGTAGGTTTTAACATTGTACATAACTTACCTGCATAAGAATGCTAAAAATAGAAAATAAACAATCACGAGAGTATAAAACATAAAACATATATACACAGAGATTTTCCCCTAGATCCCAAAACTGGGACTACCAGATTGATTTTTCATTATGTCCTTTCAATGTTACAATACATATATATACATGTCGAAGAATCCATAAACCCTAATCCATTAACCCTAGATTAGAACATAATCATAGTTCCCTTGACCAAATCTACAAAATGCCATGGGCAGAAAACCATCATGCCTAAGACTATGTGCAAACACCACACACAAAACCATAGGTAGAGCCACCCACCTAATATAGGGTCTAAACAAATTTTCTTGGGGCGTTGCTGCAAACCCCGTAGAAGGGGGCTATAGCCCCTCTCAAACCCCCCAACAAGGGGGGGCTTTCATCCCCCCTTGCATGGGGCTAGTCGTGGAAATAATATAACGCACACCCAACATTCTTCCACTTGTTGTTTTCTTTCCAGAGGGGGCCACACGAGAGCTTAGTCCTTGGTCTAGCCCTACAACACCCATTTTTTCGCTACACCAAGGGAACTTCTCAGTGCTCACAGAAATTTTCAATGCATCTGCAATATTCTTCAAGGTGTCCACCTTTACCAGTAACACCTTTTTGTCATCAACCACATCCCTTACAAAGTGATGCTAAACATTAATATGCTTTGTCTTTGAATTATAAACAAGATTTTTTTCCAAGAAAAATTCACTTTGGCTATCATAGTCTATCCTTATATCTCACTATACTAACCCCATGATTGAACACAATCTCTACAACCAAACTGCTTCCTTGCTTGCATGAGTGGTTTCCATGTATTCTGCCTCTGTTGTTGAAAGTGCTATTATAGACTGTCTCTTCCTCATCCAATTGACTGCACCTCCAAAAAGGTTAAATAAATACCCACTTGTAGATCTTCTCTAATCTGGATCTCTAGTCTAGTCTACATCAACAAATCCATGGATGTCTAATACTCTATCCAATTGTGGTCTTCCTTGGTAGCACATACCATAATCACTAGTGCCATGCAAAATACCTGAAAACCCACTTCACTTTTGTCCAATGCTCAATAGGGGCATTTTGAGGTCTAAAATGGGCCTCCTATGGAAATTATAAAATAATAGTGGAAATAATAAAATAATATTAGAATAAATCATCAAATTTTAGAGGGAAAAAAAACAACTCGTATTTTGAACTTATCTCCCTATGGGTTTACTCAAATTTCGAGCGAAAACACACATTGGATGCAAAACTTGATTCCTCATCCAAAGACTACGCATGTTGCATACTTTTGATGGACCCTGCTACACGAAAAATGAGAAATACATGAAAAACATGATTGCAATCATGTTTTTCTTGTATTTCTCATTTTTCTTGTAGCAAGGTCCATCAAAAGTATGAACATGGGTACTACTTGGATGAGGAATTAAAATTTCCATCCAACTATTTCTCTCGCTCGAAATTTCAGTAAAACTTTAAGGAGATAATTTGAAAATATGATTTTAAAAAGTATTTTTATTATTTTATTGTTTTTTTAATATTTACTTTTTTACTCCAAAAATGGTGAATCATCCCCCATGGTTTACATCATCGTCTTGAATCCTATTGGTTCTTATAAAGTTTATTTTAGTTGTACATTTTTCTTAGGAGGCCCATTGTAGACCTCAAAATTCCCCTAATGCCTTCCCCAATTTTGACATAAACCTACTCAATACTCCCACTGCATGTGAAATGTTTGGTCTAGTACATACCATTGCATACATCAGGCTACCAGTTGCACGTTTGTATGGAACACGGGACATGTCCTCTTCCTCTTCTTGTGTCTTGGGACACTATTTAGCAAATAATTTTACACCAACGGGAATATGAACCTTCAGCGATTTAATATCCTACATATTAAACCTCTTCAATATTTTCTCAACATAATTCCTCTGGTTTAACCAAAGGTTACTCTTTTCCCGATATCATTTAATTTCCATGACCAAGATATAGTTTGCAATATCAAGATCTTTCATGTCAAATTTTGAGGACAATTGAGTCTTTAAATCCTGGACAATTTCTTTGTCATTTCCAACCAGCAACATATCATCCATATACAAGACCAAATAAATAACATGATCACCAATTAGTTTAAAATACACACAATGATCTACTTTTCTTCTGGTGAAGCCAAGTCCCTGTATATATGTATCAAATTTCTTATACCACATCCTTGGTGACTGTTTTAACTCATAAAGAGACTTTTTTAACTTGCATACTAGTTCTTTGTTACCCTTGACCACAAACCCTTCAGGTTGTTTCATGTACATCTCTTCTCCTAGATCCTCGTGAAGAAATTTTGTCTTCACATCCATCTGTTCTACCTCAAAATCAAAAGCAACAACAACAGATAAAAATAATATAATAGAAGTTACCTTGCAAACAAGAGAAAAAACTATCACCAAAATCAATTCCCGACACCTCGGAATAACCTTTTTCTACCAATCGAGCTTTATATTTCTCCATCTTATCTTATGCATCCATCTTCTTTGTAAACACCCATTTGTTTCCAATGGGTTTCCTTCCAGGCGACAACTCCACCAGATCCCAATACTCAATTTTGTGCAAAGATGCCATTTCATCAACCATGGCCTCTTTCCAGATTTTTCCATCCTCTGAATCTATTGATTCATTGATAGTTCTAGGATCTTCATCAGTAACATATAAAGCAAAATTTGAATAGAAATTAGTTGGACTCTTTCTAGCTGCCTTCTTTATCAAACTGATCTTCTCACAACTAGAGTTTGTGGCTCTTCATCTTCTAATTCGTCTTTTGTTGTAGAGTTTTATTCTTCCTCCTTTAGCTAAAATTCTATCTTCTTAGGTTACTTTGGTAGGAATTCATGTTTAATAACATATTTCACCTATCTAAACACCACATCATGTCTGTACATAACCTTCCTTGTTGTGATGCAGGAAAGTGTTCCCTCTATGGACAGAAGCAACCCCTCTAGCCCTAGAGTGGGTATAGTCACAACAAAGACAGATCAACAATTGATTTCCTTAAACAGTCATCATTGGAGGCCTACCTCAAACTAGTGGTTGATGAAGTTCCATTGCACTCCAACTTCTATTTCCTTCTCCTTAACGAGCAATTAACCTGAAACAATATAAGGGAAATAACAAATCACGTAACTGGGAAACAACAATGATCTATTTACTCACAAAGTCAAGAAGTCATGAGATATCAAGTAAATTACATACAAGACCTAAGAAAACATCATTGATTGTATCAATAAATAATCAAGAGAAAGCTTACAACCAAGTCTTGATGTCGCAAGCCTTCTCAGAGGGTCTAGCCAATATGTTTCTCAAACATTGACTCTTCAAGGATGGATATCCCAACATACAATGTCTCTCTCTCACTCATAAGATTTAACACAAAGTTTAAGGCACTCCACAACCTTCCACAAGCTATCAACAATCCCACACTTGTCACACCCACACTAGCTATCTATCAAACTCAAAAGCACTAGCAACACTGCCCAACCAAAAGAACTAGTAGATCATAGCAAAGGTGAGTGATTTAATAGGAGAAGGAGTCTCCATGAAATGTGGGAGGAAGAGCTTATCCTCAAGGAAGGTAGAAAAAATGATGGAACTACCATACCAAAGGGGGAAAAGCGACCCAAACTATCCCAACAACTAGGTCTGGAGACATCCAAAAGGCCGACTGTTGAAACCAATTTGCCCAATCTAGATTGTCACAGGCCGTAAACTAATTCTTTGCAATGACATCACTAGGAGGCAATGCACGCAAACCCATCGTCACTATATACAACTCGTAACCTCGCGTTGGGTCTAGAAATCTGACCGTCATGGGAAACAGATGTACACCTGCAACGAGGACATGATGAGACTGTTATGCACATGGGAACTGTTTAGTCAATTTAGTGTTCCTAAATTGATGTCATTAATTGTCAACCCGGGGCTCGTAAGCTGATGAAGTGAAGGTGTACTATATGTACTTAAGCAACCTCTTAAAGCTTTTTGTCGTTTGGGGTGTTGTTTGTGGTTAATTTATCTTCCTAAGATGGAGTGATGTATTTATAAACAGATGAGTGATGGTGTGTGTAAGGTGAATTCTAGATGAGTGAAAGTGTGTGATTAGTGGTTTCTAACTATTTGGTGAAAAGGAAAACGTGAAGGAAATAAATGAATTAAAATGAACTGAAAGCAAAGAACCACTTTCTAATGGCATTAGACACCATTCATGCTACTGCAAATAAAAGGTAAGAAAATCACTTAAAAGACCAATGATAATGTTTATCTCTTCCTAACTCTCTGCCTCTAACACATAGTACTGTGTAAGACATGATTAGGAAGTAGCTAAAGATAAGTCTAAGAAATGATAAAAATGAGAAAAATCTACTTTAAAGACTAGTTATAATGTTTTGCTCTTTCTAACTCTCTGCTTCTAGCACATAGTATTGTGTAAAGCACGATTAGAAAGTAGTTAAAGAGTAGTCTAAAAAAGTACCCAAAGTCAGCTGCAAGTTATTAGTATTCTGATCTCAAAAGATAAACAATTTATGATAAAGAGACCATTCATATGTTAGCAGACAGATTTGAGAAATAAAACTAAAAAATCAGCTATGAAAATAAAGTAAAGGCAGCAACTATGAATCTGTCAACTGAAACTACCACTAGACATAAAGAAAATACATAAACACAAGCAATCCCAGGTTAAAAACCTGCAAAAGAACAATGTTGATCAGCTTAAAAGAAAGGCTGGAAATGAAATAATATGCAAGTGAAGTACGCTGTACATGTATCAAGAAAAGGCAATGCTGAATGAAAATAAGGAAATGTTGATCATAAAATACTGTACAAGGATAACATGAACAGGGGCCCTCCATTCATATAACCCAAATAAGACTCAAGGTATTGAAAACTTCAGAACAGCACTGCTTCTATTACTCCATGTGCAGAAAATCACAGTCAAGAGTGCTAGAACAACACTATTAAAACAGAGTTTTGAAATGCACTAAAATTATAACAGGTTCATAAAAACACAGCAATAATAGAAGTTATCTAAGCGTACACAGACGCAAGTTTTTATAGGCATCTGAAAGATAGCCTAACGCGTACAGCTAAGACTAAAAAATAACTGACTGTCATGCGTAATAAAGGTTTAATTAACACGTCATAAGCCTGCGTGGATAGCTGGAGGTTCTGGT
>APFE031579748.1:106064-133092 GCA_000404065.3 Pinus taeda | reverse complement strand
TGAGGCAAAATGGCAACCCAGAACCATGGAAGGCCAAATGATGATGTGTGGATATCCCAACCCGACAAGAAGAAAAAGTGTCGATGTTCAAGAGTGAATAGCTATTACAGATAACCAATGGTGATTTCCAAATTTTCCCCCACCATTGCTGGCGAGTACCCCAATTATTTTTGAAAACAAGCTTGAAGGGGATAGCATATGCTTGTAATATAAGTTCGACCTTCGATCGAATCCAACCTAGTAATAGTTTAACGAGCCCTAGGGAGGAGAAGCTCGAATCTCATCATGGTGATGAGTCTAATGTCATTAGGGTTTAACGAGTTTGACATAGGTAAAAATCAGAGTCTTTTTCATGTTTAGAGAATTTGAAAAAGACATGGAAAAGAAAACTCCAAGGGGGTCCTTTTTCATAGATTTGTATCCCTCGAGCCCAAAAAAGTATAAAATAATACTCGATAGAACCACTTGACCATTATGATCAAGGAGTACTTTTCGTAATTAGTGACCTCGATCCAAAAGAGTAGAAAAGTGATCAAAGACACGTCGTTTCGTAACCAATATCGAACTTGAAACGAAAAAAGTCTGGCAAACTTTTCACGTTTACACAGTCAAAAAAGAGCTCAAAGTGGACTACCCCTTATTTCGTTTAATGAGTCAAAAGGAATAACTCGGCAATATTTTCATCTTTTAAGTCAGAAAAGAGCTTAAAGAGGACTTTGCGGAAAATATGGACCAAGTGTATACAGATCATGATACGGGCCAGCCATCTCTATTTCTGCACAAAACATTACACCATAAGATCCATTCGACATAAATAGATTATATATATGGAAATTAGGTCAAAAACCAAAAAACCCTAATTAAAAACTCAATATAACGAAAAAACCCACACCTTAAAGTGTAATTTCTAATTTTTTTCAAAAGAAACACTATAAAAGGGGGTGTTGTAACTCTATTTTTTACATTTACATTATGCGTTTTTACCTTTGGTATTTCGGAGTACAAACTTGAGCGGCTGTCCAAAGTCGATTCCGACATCAACAGTCCATAGTTTTGCCTGAAACCTTCTCCAAGTAAGTAAATTCCTCCTTTCGCTGAATTTTAGTAGTTTTTTCATGCAATTTGCTGTTAGATAGGTGGTTTTAGGAAGATTTTCAAATCCGAGTCTGCCTCTCGGTTGTCGCGGAAAATCTGCTCGGGTTAGCGATAACTAAGCGTGGTAACATGTACCAACATCGGGATCGCTGCGAGAGACAGATGTACTCTCGTGAAGATCATGGGAAAAATGAACTATTGAGCTCAAGCCATCGCTACTGTTTGAAAAACAGCCGCGATGACACCGTAAAGTTTAAATTTTTTATAATTTATAGATTTAAACTTATGAAAAGAGTTCTAATTCCTTTTCCTTTGATGCAGGGCAACATGGCATTCGTATGGAAAGAAAGAACTCATGATATCAATGATGAGAAAGCATTCAATGATCCCAGGTGCTGAAGAGCTTTACTCAAATGTGGATTATTAAAATTCTTCTTCACTCCATATCTTCGGGCCCAACCTGACTTGTTAGAGTTACTAATTCACACTTGGAACCCAACGGATAGAAAGTTCGTCATCTGAGGCAAATACATTGAGTTCAATGCTGCGGATATATATTTCCTGACTGGATTGTCTCATGGTGGTGAGAGGTCAATCTTAGAGGGCCAACGAGTCTCTAGCGAGTCACTAGACATGTTGATAGCATGGGTGTGCCCAGGGGCACGCAAATCAAACTCTAACGGGAAATTACAGATTCCAATAGTAGAAGACCTGATTCTCCACTCGGTTTTATTTATGGTGATGAGAGTATCGGGCTTTCAAGTCCAACACAAGACAACAAATACCCACCTCCAGTTGGCTCTTGATTGCCTTAACCCGACCATGTACAACTGGGTTGAAGCAGTGGACAGTAACATGAAGAGGCAGGTCACAAAGTGTTGTCGCGGGGAGGCGAAGCAGTTCAGTTATGGGTCTATTATGATCACACTCATGCTAGAGCGAGTGTTGTCACTTCAGTTACAGGACATGGACTTAGATAAACCTAGACTGCAGGAGACCCTGATCACTTGCTGGGCACATGTCATGCCGCAAGGAGGTGGTGGTCGACCAGTTTCATGGGGGACACTATTCCGTGAGTGGCTAGATCGTTAGACAATCTTTGTCGAGGATTTTCCATACACAGGTATGGATTTTCATGGGGACCCCAACATGATGCTTCCTACTGGTGAGCAGTGAGATGATGGAGGTAAAACACTTGATCACACTATTTTTGTATTTTGTTTTTTATGATGGTTTTTTTTTTGGATTTTATCATGCATATGCCTTAATGATGTATCTTATGTTACTTGCAGATGTGGGACCAGAGAGGCCTATGGGACTAGCTCTAGAGGCAAGGAGGGATCCACAAGGCATCAGAGAGCTGGCCTTGGTTCCCCCAGCTGGCAATTCAGTGGAGACATTAGCCCATAATATTGAGGGCTTGATAGAAGGGATCCCAGATTACAGGGGGATCAAAGAGGTCCCCATAGAGTATCAGATACACATAGTAGGGGTGATACCTAGGGTGCATAGACTCTTGATACGAGTCCCACGAGTAGTGGTTTGCTACAGAGAGCATAACCCACTCTAGTAGATGCCTAGGTTTTACTTTCTACTAATTGTTTGAGAGACATGTGTCCTAGATGTACACAAACTCTATTTTTTGACATATACACTTATTTTTTGAGTGCCTCTATGCACCACATGACATACATATATATATATATGCTATCTTATGGTTCATTATTGTGTTCAAATATTTCTATACAATGTTTGATTATATGTTACGCAAATGTTTGTCTAATACATGATTGGCTAATGCATCAGTTAATGTGTTTAATCTCCTTGGAATGTGTTGATATGTAATAAAATCAAAACTTCTTTCCAATAATTTAACATGTAAATACAACCTTAAAATATGATGATCTCTAATAGAATAACACCAGTTGAGTTGGTGGACAACAAGTTGAGAATCCAAGTTCACAACCAATGCACGAATATTGAGGTTAATTGCCTTGGTCAGTAACTCAATAACAACACTGTATTCGACGACATTGTTTGTGGTGCAACCCAGAAAAATGCCCTAAAGGTATACTAACTCACCGTGAGGATCGTAGATCACCCATGCTACAGAGGAAATATTTCGATTACTATGGTAGGCACCATTAGCGAAACCAACATAAGGTGTAACAGACATCTACAGAAGAAGGAAAAAAACACAATAAGTGGCGATTATGCCTGCACACCAAGCCACACAAGCAAACACACACTGAAAACACACATGCTGAAAACACATGTATGTACAAATCAGATGCACGAGATTCATGCATAATATTTTTTTAGATAAATCCTATTTCAGGGCTTATCTAGAGGATTCCCTTCGTAATCGATCAGCCCATAAGCCCCTTTTTGCAAAACATGTTCCATAATCTAGGGCCCATGCCACATATGCTCGAATTTTCCTTCCCCCAGCTTATCATTCGCTTGATCATAGAGCAGGACTAGGTCTCCTTCAACAAAAGAACGATGATGAACAGTTTGGTCGAAGTGAGTTTTCACTCTCTTCTTCTGAGCTTCAATAACTAGAGAGGCTAGTCGACGGGTCTCATCTAAATGTTCTAGGTAAATAAGACGTTCTTCTACTGGAGTAGTGCTCGGGAACAATTCGATGGCTAATTTAAGCCAAGGGATTTCACACTCAATTGGAAGAGTGGCCTCCATACCATAAACTAATTGGAATGGGGTGAACCTGGTGGCATATTTCATGGAAGTTCGTTAGGCCAATAAGGCAGAAAACAACATCAGATGCCAGTTGGACTTGTGCATGCCAATGGTGTGTTGAAGCATCATGACCAAAACTTTGTTGACAGCTTCTACCAGGCCATTGGCCTGAGGATAATATGGCGTCGAACTATCATGCCGCAAGCCCAGCTGGGTTGTTAATTCGGTCATCATATGATTATAGAAATGAGAACCGTGATCAGTGACGATGGCCTCAGGGACTCCAAAATGTGAAATGATATGATTAAATAAAAATTGTGCTGTCGTCTTATCGTCATAAGACATTGTAGGCATCGCCTCGACCCATTTCGTGAATAATAAATGACAATGATGATATACCCATGCCCCCCAACCGAGCGAGGTTTACAAGTCATATAATCAATGCCCCATTTGGCAAAAGGGTTGACGGTAATGACAGGGTGTAAAGGAGCAGGGGGTGCACGCATCTTCCATTGGTAGATTTGGCACGCATGATAAGAGTGGATGACGAGAATGCAATCCTTGAAAATAGACGGGCAAAAATAACTAGCATGGAGGATCTTTTGAACAGTACCATACCCAGACATATGACCTCCACATGCACCATAGTGGTAGTCATTCAAGACTTGTTCAGCTTCCTCAAATGTCAAGCAATGGCGGAGAATAGAGTCAGTTCCGACCCGGTATAGGGTGTCCCCGATAATGTGATAGGGTTGAGAATGATGATGAATACATCATCGAGCATCCTTAGATAAATCAGAATGAAAGGAGGAAGTTTGAAGGTAGACAACGATATCCCCGTACCATGGATCGAGGGTGCTAATCAAAAATAGATACTTGTCCAGAATATGTCCTCTGATCGAGAAGGCGTAGTTGCAGATGGTAGGGAGCAGAGCAACTCAGCAAAAACGAGGAATTTCTTAGACTTGGCTGTAGTGAACTCCAAGTCAAACTCTTGAAGGATGAGAATCCATTTTGAGTATTTTCCCCCAGTAATTGACATGACAAGATGTACATCATTGGGTTCCAATTGAAAATCACCATCATGGTGCGCAACAATATATAGTGATGGAAGCGTTGAACAACATGAACGACGGCCAAGGCCAACTTCTCGACATAGGAATATCGAGTAGATTGCGGTTGAGATAGTAGACAATGTGCTCAGTACCATCGTCATCGTCTTGGACTAGAACCATGCTGATAGTGCTATCGGCGGCGACTAAATAAAGAGTATAGTCATGGTGATAGTTAGGCGGATGTAAAAATGAAGCAGAAACAAGGAGAACCTTGAGCTTCTCAAATGACTCTTGTGCAACGGCATCCCAGACAAAAGGGGTATCCCCTTTTAATAACCACGTATAACCTTTAGCTACTTCAGCATAGTTTGGAATAAAACAACGTAAAAAATTTGCTTTTCCCTGCAAACTCTACAATTGTTGTAAAGAAGCAAGGGGAGGAAGATTCAAGATGGCTTCAACTATAAGGGGATCCAAGCGAATGCCCTCTTTGGAGACGACAAACCCAAGAAGTCTACTGGATTCAACACAGAAGACACATTGATACGGACTAAGGTGAATATGATAGTGCCGACAGTGAAGAAATATTTCACGAAGGTGTTTTGGATGGTCTGGGTGCTTTGTTGAATGAGTTGGCATGTCATCCAGGTAAGTTTGTACAATGTGCCGAATATTGTGGAACGCGTAAGACATTGCACGTTGGAAGGTAGCACCAGAATTTTTTAGACCGAAAGGGAGTTTCTTATAGCCAAAAGTACCCCACGGACAGATAAAGGCGGTCTTGTGTTGATCTGCGGGTGATATATTGATCTGGTTGTAACCAGAGAAGCCATCCATAAATGAATAAATCTCGCTCCCAACACACTCATCAATGAGTTGGTCAATGAAAGGTGTGGGCAAATTATCTTTGGGACAGGCGCGATTAATGTTGCGATAATCAACACATACCCTAATAGTTCCCTTTTTCTTGGTCACAGGGACAATATTAGAAACCTAATTTGTAAGCAAGATAGGGTAAATAAAACCAACTTTAAGAAGCTTTTCAACTTCTGCTTTGATAGCTGCAACCTTTTGGGGGTGCATGGGGCGTAAACGCTATAGAACAAGTTTTAGCACCCGAATATGTAGGTATTTCATGCACCACAATGCTAGGATCGATGTCAGGCATCTCTTCATACGACTAAGCAAAAACATCACGAAATTCTCAAAAAAGATCAGTATAAAGTTGAATCTCCTCTGGAATATAGGTTACTTCAACGTGGATGTGCTTGACAACCCCTGGATTAACAGAGATGTCGACAGGTTGATTTTGCGTAATGTTCCCTAATTTCCCTCAGAAAAAACTTCATGGATTTGAATAGGTGTCTGAAGGGGTTGGGAGAGGACACAGGAAGCAAACTGCTCAAGACAAGTAAGCATAGCCGCATGGGTAGGCAGAAACGAAGAACGATGGTGATGATCAGACCAAGGGGTTTCCTCAGAATAAATAGTCTCAATAATCACTTCATTCAAAGGAAAGACTTCTTGTAAGGGATCTGAAGAAGCGCCATCTCCAAGCCAAGGGGATTGGACATACGAGTCGAGAGCCCTACTCGAAGGAGTAGGTTCAAAAAATGAAGTCGATGTAAAAACAATTTCAATGTAGTTGAGCTCGGTAGGACTCAACGACATGACATCACCCCAATATTCTATTCGATCAGTGAGAGGAAGAACCCATGGATCAGAACGAAAAAAAAATCACATTGACGGGAGTGATGTTTGAAGGTGGGAGCCAAAAAACACCCATGAGGGTAGGATTTTTAAAATGTCCAACACCCACACTCTCATACAAAATGGAGGTATGCTCCACGAAAGGCACATTGCCATCGGAAGAAGAGGAGGTGAAGAAGGATAGCTAGTCTACTATGACAATCTTCCCTTGATGGGGAAAACAAAGGACATGAAATAGAGATGAGGCCACGACTCGCATGGAATAGGTCCAGCTTCTGCCTAAGAGGAGGTTGTAAGTCAAATTGGCATCAACAACTTCGACCTCAACTTCAACCATCTTCCCTTCCAAAGTAATAGGCAGATGTGGGAGTATACCGTAAGGATGGGAGTCTCCCCCATTGAAGGCTTCCAAGGTATTGGGAGACTGGCTCAGGGTTGGAGAACCGATAACCTTCCAACAAGCAACAGACATGATGCAAGTAGAAGCGCCTTCATCAATAATAGTAAGATGAATAGTCTTAGAATTGATGATGACTTGAATAAGGAAGGCTATTTGGTGAGGCAGTCTTCGTACATGATTTTCCAAGTCAAAAGTGATCAAATTTGAGTCAGTTGGGTCAATGACACCGATGGCCAATAGCAATGACTTCCTCTGGGAGGGACAGCTTTGGAGGACCTTTAATGCGGACATAACCAAAGGAGCTTGGGCTAAGTCCTCAACGATGCTATAATGCTAAGTAGCACGAGCATTAGGGTTGTAGGAAGACTTCCTAAGAACTCCTTTAGGAGGAGGTCGAATGACCAACTCAGTACCAGGTTTCTCAATATGGAGTGGACCCAAATTGGACGGAAGAGCACTAGAGGGAAACTCAGTTTCCTTCCCGGTGGGAAAAGGATACTCTTTTGACCGTGTACTGATATGGATGGGAATTATCCTAGCCATAAAAACTTGAGAGCCAAATGGGGAAGAGGACTGAGATGGATCAGCCACCATTTGAGTCTACTGTGAGCGAAAAGTCTCTTTAAGCACAGCAGGAGTCCCAGGGCCACCTTTTAACAAACGACTAACCTTAGAACACCTTGGGTAGTCTTTAGTATAGTGATCTTTGTCACAAATAAGACAAGGGTACTTAGGTTTGCACTTGGTACCTTCCTCGGCCAAAGGCTTACGGGGATCCTACTTAGGTTCATGGGCTTTATTATTTCCTTTTCCCTTCTTCTTAACTTTCGAGGTTTTGTCCACCGAGGTGGACTGAACGACGTTAACCTCGGAAGTCTTACCAGAATTGGATGAATCCTGGGAAGCATTTTCATTTGGAGCGTTAGATTTTTGCTTTGCAAGGTTGGTAGGAGCTTTTCGAGAGGATGCTTTAACGGAACCTATGACACCATCAACAAATGGTGTTGACGGAGCTTGGGAAGTTCTAGGTCACGGGGCATCTGGAAAATAATCATATAGTGTACCAGACTGGGAGTAAACCAAGTCGAGGTACTTAGCACACTTAGTGGCCTGCTCTTCAGTTACACATGCCCCCATAGCAATGCCGCAGGATATCGGACCGATGAATGAGGTTGTAAACCAATCGGTCAGAATCTGGTCAGGGATCCAAAACTTAATTAAATGAAGACAACGCCTCCATTCATGAATGTGATCAGAGATATGCATAGTCGTGTTCTGTTTCAAAGATGTTAGCAGGTGTGTGCCTGTTTCATACCGAATCGGCAACTGAAAATGAGTTAAAAATGCCATAGCCAGCGAGTTAAAGTCCTAAAAAGTTCCAAGAGCTAACTCAATGTACCATTTGGCAGTAGAACCAGTGAGAGTCCGTTGAAATAGGTGGAGCTGGATTGAATCATCAAGCCATGAATTCGATGAACACCATAGGTGATAGGTCATGACATGAGCTTGGGGATCTTCTCCAGCTTTACCATTGAATTTGGGACAATCACCAGGAATCTTAGTTGGAATTGATGGCCAATATGGATTATGAAGAATAGGATCATTAGTCAGTTTGGACACATTCGGCAATTCCAATGTCACCAAAAAGGGTAATTGAGGGTTAAAGGACATCTCAGGCTGCGCGTAAGAAACACCACTAGAGTTCCATCTAGTTCCCAGTTGCCCCCATTGATTTTGTCCAGACGAATTTGGCTCGTAAGGGTTTTGTCCATAGTGATTTTGTCCATAGGGGTTATAGCTGTAACTAGATGGTTGACCCTGGATTTGACCCCCTGCATTCCACTGATTACCAACTTGACCCATAGGAGCAACATATGGCTACTGGAAATTTTGATAAGGGTTAACTTGTGGTTGTTGATAATTTTGGTATGGGGAAAATTGAGTTTTCCCTTGGGGCTGCTGGAAACCATAAGGCAGCTGGGCTCCAAACTGAGCCTGGAAGCCAGGCTGTATTTGTTGAGAAGGTTGGGTTTGGTGCCCAACTTGAGTTTGAAGACCAGATTGGGTCTAGAGCCCAGGTTGGGGCTGAAAACCGGGTGGAGCTTGAGAAGCAATGATTGTTTGAGTTCCCAGTTGAGAAGGCCCGGATGGATATCCTTGGGAGAACTGAGACTGAGCCATATGGCTAGAAGGTTGACCTGGTTGAGGTTGAGGTTGACCCATTTGCCCAGAAGGTTGAGCTTGTTGGGCGTTGGGTTGACCCTGCACAACTGACGGTTGCCCTGTTTGACCAAATGGTTGAGAAAACTAGATAATCAGTTGGCCTTATTGGATCTGAGGCTGACCAATTTGTTCAGAGGGTTGACTAGGCTGGGCAGTCAGTTGGCCTTATTGAATGTGGGGCTGACCAACTTGCCCAGAAGGGTAGCCTTGCTGGACACCGAGTTGGCCTTGTTGCATGTAAGGTTGTCCCAGGTTACCAGAAGGTTGTACGAAGTATGTAAAACATGAACCACTGAAGGTCGAAGGTTGTCCCTAGAAGGGTTGTCCTTATGGGCCGACAGGTTGCCCTGGATAAGGTTGATCGTAATACGGTTGTCCATGAGGTGGTTGCCCGTATGACGGCTGACTTTGATAGGGTGGTCCTTAAACATTCGAAGGTTGTGCTTGGCCACCATGATAAGTGGTGGTACCCCAAGCAACAGATAATGAAACCAAGACCTCAACCGTGGGTTGAGATGGCATAGATCTGAAGTGATAGATATGATTCCCTTGAGGATCATAAAAATGAAATGGATTATGCAGATCCAGATTTTGAAGAACCTGGAAATATTCATCATATGCCCCCCTACTGGAATGGAACCAGAAGAAGGTGGGGCACTCAGTGCAGGATTAACAACTCCAGATGCGGATGCCGGTGGACCACTATTTGTAGGACCAGCTAAAGGTCCAACAACATTAGTCACCACTGAAGATGCAGTGATGACACTGACAACAGGGGTTGAAGAAGCCACACAAATGGTTGGAATAGTCAGAAGAGATGTGACAGTCACATTGTGAATCTGGGGCATAAAAGGCTATGAAGTCAGAGTGATGGTACGAGACCACATGGAACTCATAAGGGGAGATATAGAACCCATGATATCCGCCAAAGCATTATAGTGTAAATTCAACGAGATACCAAGAGAGGTGACATGGAAGGGTGAAGTTTCCGTAGATATAGGGATTTCACCTCCTGCCATAAAGGTTTCTTCACTGGAGACGGGGTTCATCTCATCCATGTTGGAGGAATACATCGGGACCGAAACACTAGGAGGAGTAATGGGAAAGTCTTCTTTGGAAGGCTCCCAAATGGGTCTCCAATGAATATCATAAGACTCATCCTCTGGAGCATGAGAGTTAAGCAGTTGGATACGCAGAATAATAGGAAGAGTATCACTAACAGTTGGTACCTCAAAAGCGATAGAAGATGGAGATCCTTGGTCACTTGGAACGAGGGACGGAATCGATGATTCTGCTAGGATGATTTAACTCAAAAACCCTAGGAAAACTAGCGAGTAAGGAAAGTTAACCCTACGCAAATAAGATCTAACAAGGTAAATGTGAAAGTGGCTGAATAAATTTTAAGACACAGGAACAGAACTTGACCTTTTTCATCTTTAGAAAGTCGATAAAAGGACAAAAAGATGACTCTAGTCACCTTCGAATATTTAATGAGCCTGAAAGGATAAGTGCTTAGATGGACCTTCTCTTTTAGGGAGTCTGAAAAGGAATGAAAGTGACTACTCAAGAGAACTAGGCAAAAGGTTTACCAAACAACCCATAAAACTGCATTTACACCTTGGCAATCATATGAAAACCATGGACTTTCTCTACGACAGTCAATATTCCCGCATGCTGTGTTTGGTGCGTTACAGTTTACAAGGCGGCAGACACGGTTTCCTAAGGATATAGCATGATAACCTATTGGGCTATCCCAACATATCCTCAACGGTACTAGGAGCGCAAGTCCGTACTATCAACTATTGAGTCACAGAAGGAGAAATCACCCAACCTTAAGTGAAAGAAATAGTGACTAGGTTTAACGACGCTGGAGTACGTCTCTAGCCTAGACCTCTAAATATTGTGTGTTATGTTCCAATGCATTGTTAGGTTTATTTAGTTCATTTTAGAGTTGATCTTGAATTATGTTTCAATTTCTAGGCATTACCGTATGTATATCAAAACCTAGGATGCAGCTAGAATGAGTAAAGCATATTTCACTTCGATGAACTCCTACTTACAGAAGGGTAGAGAGATCATTCACAAACCAAGACAAAACCAAGATCAGCAAATGTAGTCATTCAAGAGACATAATGTATAAGCACATCAATCCCTACAGTGCATCAATACTACTAATGAGAGATTTAAAGTTTGCCTTCTAATTTTTCAAACATGAAAAACTTTGAATGCAAAATGTACTTTCACTTTCGCATACTAATGAATGCAATCCTTTGGTTTTGATAGTTTTGAATTCTAAAGAAACAAACAAGAAAACATGAAAACTGATTGATCCAAGCAATTGTAATCTATGTTTGGTAGTGAAACAATTGAATCAATATGAAAATTGGTCCAATAAATAACACCAAACACCAAATAGCCAGAAACAAGTGATGGAAAAAACCTCAAGCAAACCAACAGGAGGGTTGCAGATGAATCATTGGATAGACAAGTAACCAAGCCAAATAATTCAAAACTTGAAAAACCGAGTCACAAAGCCCAAAAATACAAGATTCACTTCAATGAAACCAAAGAGTAAGGACCTTAACTGAAAGAAATTAAAACAAACTAATAGATAAGAGAAAAACAACAAGGGATTAACCAGACTAATAAATTTAGGAGGCAGAATTGAAAAAAAATAATTCTACAGGAATTGTCGCGGGTATAACACCAGCAACTAGTGCCGATCAGTCACTAGCCGTAGCAAGAGAGAAATGACCTCGTGAAAGTACACATCTTTCAAGCGACAAGCCGATTTCAAGAATCCTCGCGACTGTGTGACAGGATTCAGTGACGCACAGACTTCCAAAACAGAGACGACGCGATGTCGACGTGACTGTTTAGCTTTTTCCAGCGACAAAGTTAAAAACAATTAAAGGTGAATGAAAACTCCAAAACAAAGACCAGTCTATCCTTACAGACAATATCCCAGATTGACCCAGGTAACCCAAAAGACTGATGGTTCAATCCCAAAATCCAAAAGGCACTAACTTAAAATCAAGCAAAAGCAAACAAGAAAGAAATGAAGGACAGACTCCCCAGTGGAGTTGCCAACTTGTGATGCAGAAAAGTGTTTCCTCTGTGGATAGAGGCAACCCCTCTAGCCCTAGAGTGGGTCTAGTCACAGCAAAGACAGATCAACGATTGATTTCCTTAAATAGTCATTGTTGGAGGCCTACCTCGAACTGGTGGTTGATGAAGTTTCGTTGTGTTGCTCCATCTTCTGTTTCCTTCTCCTTAATGAGCAATTAACCTGAAACAATACAAGGGAAAAAACAAAGCATGTAATCAGGAAACAACAATGATCTATTTACTCACAAAGTCAAGAAGTCATGAGCTATCAAGTAAATTACATACAAGACATAGGAAAACATCATTGATTGTATTAATAATGAATCAAGAGCAAGCTTACAACCAGGTCTTGGCGTCGCAAGCCTTCTCAGAGGGTCCAGCCAGTATGTTTCTCAAACATTCACTCTTCAGGGATATATCTCCTAACATACAATGTATCTCTATCACTCATAAGATTTAACACAAAGTTAAGGGCACTCCACAATCTTCCACAAGCTATCAAAAACCCCACACTTGTCACACCCACACTAACTATCTATCAAACTCAAAAGCACTAGCAACACTGCCCAACCAAAAGAACTAGAAGATCATAACAAAGGTGAGTGCTTTAGTAGGAGAAGGAATCTCCACGAAATGTGGGAGGAAGAGATCATCCTCAAGGAAGGTAGCACAAATGACGGAACTACCATACCAAAGGGGGAAAGGCGACCCAAACTATCCCAACAACTAGGTCTAGAGACATCCAGAAGGATGACTGTTGAAATGAATTCACCCAATCTGGATCATCATGGGCCGTAAAATAATTCTTTGCGATGACATCGCTAGGAGGCAATGCACACAGACCCATCGTCACTATATACAACTCATAACCTCGCACCGGGTCTAGAAATCTAACCGTCGTGGGAAATAGATGTACACCTATGACGAGGTCGCAATGAGACTGTTATGCACATGGGAACGTCATGTATATTAAGGTTTTACTCGTGACGAGGCAGCAACTTAGGGAAATGAGGGTCAATTGTCAACAACAAAGAGCATTTGCTTAATATTCTTACATCAATGGGAAGATATGAACATGTTTATTTGACACATGACATAGCAGAAGGACTAAGATGAGGATAGTGACAAATTATTGTGTAACACTTGTCTCTGGATTTCAAATCTTATAACCTTTTAAACCATCCTTATACCTAATAAAGGTGCACCTTTCATATTTACTATCCAACTTGGTTCTTTTCTCCTTTAGAACATGTACATGTACATATGCATCACATCCAAATACTCTTAGATGTAAAAGAAAGGGGTTTCTTACTAGTCCATACCTCTTGTGGAGTATTATCCTCCAATGTTGATGAAGGTAATCTCTTGACCAGGTAACATGTAGTATCCACCTCCTCTGCCTGGAATTCTTGTCCCAACTTGACACCATTGAGCATGCTTCTCTCATTTTCCATCAACATCCTATTCATTCTTTGCGCAACTCCATTTTGCTAAGGTGTGTATGGAGTAGTATTCTGCCATGATATACCACACTTCATACAGAACTCTTCAAATTCCTTC
Source organism: Pinus taeda (assembly GCA_000404065.3). NCBI lineage: Eukaryota > Viridiplantae > Streptophyta > Pinopsida > Pinales > Pinaceae > Pinus > Pinus taeda. The sequence goes on along the minus strand of APFE031579748.1, from coordinate 119,241 downwards.
TTGCAAAACTCTCCACCGTTATCTATCCTCTGCACCTTTATCTTCTTCTCTATCTGGTTTTCATCAGCACCTTAAATTATTTAAACTTGTGAAAGAATTTTGATTTATTCCTAAGGAAATATATCCATGTATTTCTTGAGAATTCATCTATAAATGATACATAGTATAGAGACTTACCTAGTGATGGAACTGACACAGGTCCAAACACATCACTGTGCACAAGCTCTAATATTTGTTTTTCCCTCTTAGCACTAGAGGGGAAACTCACTCGATTTTGATTCCCATATACACAATTTTCACAGAAATAAAAAAACTAGAGAGTAATTAGACATACCTTCCACTATACCATTACCATGAAGTAATCGAAGGCCCTTCTCTCTAGTATTTCTAAGCCTTTGATGCGATAGCATGGTCTTCTCTCGAGAGACCACTAGATTTTTTGCTCCGCTTTCAAGAACCACAAAACTGTTGCACCCATCAATAACATTTCTGCACTAAAGCTTGTAGAGAATTCCAATCCAAACTCCCTACATCAATACCAGTGCTCCCTGAACATCTTATAGGTATCTTTCTTTAACATTGTTTTACACCTGCATCATCCAGCTTGCTTACATAAATCAGATTTTTGGCCAATTCAAAAATGTGCAGAACACCGAGAAGTGTTCTAATCCTTCCATCTTGCAACTTCAACTTTAATTTTCCATGACCAACGATTCTAGCCTTCCTATCATCTCCTAATAAGACATCACCACCATCATATTTATCATACTCGTAGAACCACTCCTTGTGGGGTGTGAAGTGAAAGGATGCACTTGAGTCAATCAGCCATGCCTCATGATCTACATGTGTACTTCAAGAAGAATCCAAGTACACATCCCCACCTTCATCTGAGGTGGTTTTTTCCTATGTAGAATGAGCATCATCAGATCCCTTTCCTTTCTCAGGAGCTTTAGATCTACAGTCCTTTTTGAAGTTCCCATCCTTTCCACATTTCAAGCACACCTTTATAGGTTTTCCTGGAGATGTAGATCTCCCACTTGAGGATTTATTTTTGTGTATGTTATGGGACCATCCTTTTACTGGAAAGGAATCACCATTCCATCCCTCTATATTTTTCTATCTCATCTCCTCCAATAGAAAGGATGAGATTATTTCATCAAACTACAAGGCATTCACATTGGTACCTATTGCAAAAACTAGGCTATCCCACAGATCTGGTAGATAACATAATAAACTAATGCACTTATATTCATCTAAATTTTTTATATCAACAGATAAAAAATGGCTTACCACAGTATTAAAGGCTTTCATATGCTCTATCACTGAGTCTCCATCCTTCATCCTCAGGTTATACATATTTTTCTGTAGGACCAATTTATTCACCTGCGACTTAGATTGGTACAAATTCCTTAAATTTTCTCAGAAAGCCTTCACCGAAGATTCCCCTAATACATTCAAAAATATTGAATCTGAGACACACAAGTGTATTATGCTCTTTTCCTTCATATCCAACTTAGCCCAATCTTCAGCTGACATTACCATTGGTTTACTACCCTGATCAACCGGGATCCTTTGATATTTATCCATTAGCAGGTCCTCCATCCTAAGTTTCCACAACTCAAAACTCTGACCATTATATTTCTCGATTTCTATCTTTCCACTACTCGCCATCTTCTTTCACCCCAAGAATCGATCTCGCAGATCTCCCACTAAACAGGGTCTACTATAGGCTCGAGCAAAACCCCTCAACAACAAAGGTGCCTCCTTGAAGCCAAAATAACTCTAATACCAATTGTAGGTTTTAACCCCATACAGAAATTACCTGCATACGAATTCTAAAAATATAAAATAAACAATGGCGAGAGCATGAAATATAAAACAGATATACACAGAGATTTTCCCTTGGATTTCAAAATTGGGACTACCAGATTGATTTTTATTATATTCCTTTCAATGTTACGATACATATATATACATGTGGAAGCATCCATAAACTCCAATCCATTAACCATGGATTAAAACATAATCGTAGTTCCCTTGACCGGATCTACAAAATATCATGGGCAGAAAACCATCATGCCCAAAACCATGTGTGAAAACCACACACAAAAACATAGGTAGGTAGGTGCACCTAATATAAGGTCCAAAAAAAATTCCTGGGGCATTACCCCGGACCCCATTAAGTTGTCATTCATACTATGCCAAGAGGTATATTTCAACTTTATGAGATGTGCTTTATTTTTTGTACCTACCCTTGAAAGGGCTATGAATCTAATGGAGTCTTCATGCAGTCCTAGTCTTCTATCTTACCCTGGGTTTCTTGGTCTTTTTATCTGATAATTATCTTTTCTACTCAACTCCTTAAGTGTCATCTAGAATTTTCTCCTTCTCCAACTCCTTCTTAATCACATTTCCATATCTTGGTAAAATTCTTGTATCTGTAATCTACTTATGAAAAGATGACATCAGTCTGATAGACCCCTAGTCTAAGATGTTGCATGATAATCCATTGAATGAGACAGAATCGATATTAGGTCAAGGGGGGGGCAGGCTCAGTGACTAGGTTGGAATTGAGGGATTAGACTACACAATGCCTAATGAGGGAAAAAATTACACCCACTAAGGGACAAAATTTCACAATTAAAGTAGGTAGATACCGTTCCAAGATGAGGCCCTGAGAAGAAAAATTGTGCAATTTCAGGACGCAAGAGAGACTTGGAAGTTGAGAGGCTTGGTGGATAGAACTGCACAGTTTCTGGAGGTAGTGAGCTCCAACTGAGGGAAGGACATTGCGAGAAGAATCTACACAGTTTAGGATGTGAAGGGAGGTTGGGCTTTCATCACATTATACAATTCTAGTGGGCAAGGAAAAAGCTTGAGGATTGTAAATGTGAAGTGAGCAATATAGGAAAGTTGGCTAAGGCTAGGTTGCTAGGAATCCTCAAGAATTTGGCTAAGTATGGGATCAGTGGAACTGATGTGAACAGTGATAGAACTAGACTATGACCACACACTTGGACACTTTGTGATACAACATATATCATCTAGAACATATGAAAACATACTTCACTTAGTGCAACAACCTATGTGGCAGCTTATGACAAGTGCGGCTCGAACGATAGAGATTGTCAGGATAATGATGAAACTTATGTAATAGTGTGTGAAACTTTGGAAATGTGTACGAAACATGTCTATATGATGAGAACAAATCATTTTCACAAATATTTCCCCTTGAAGGAAACCAATATTTTCCTTTGCATGACAAGCGATAAATCCTATGCTCGAAGATGACACTTGCTATATAAAGATAAAAGCATGAATGACTCTTGAGATAGAATAATGGAGCTTGAAATCATCAGTGTACCAATACGTGACTAAGGAATGACCGATCATAGGATCCATAGTAGGCGAAAAGAGTTGAATGTAGCCCAAATGTTTCGAGGGTGTTTTAGCAGCTATACCACTTGGTGACACACTCGTAGAATCCAACTTCTATGGTTTGGTTAAATTTTCTATGCAGTGCCTTTGTTCTTCAGATATTATTGATTCATCGTGCAGATTACCTTGGCCTTCCATCTTACCCCACGAATAACCATGGTCCCTTCTATACCTTCTTGGTTGAACACAACATAATATTCAACATAAACACAATGTTTTGAGTTGGGAAGGGTAGTGTAGCTCATGAGCTTAAGATTTCCACAATATAAGTTTTCATCTATGGTGTTCCTCCACTGCCACCAAGCCTCAAACGTACCCCGATGGAGTCACGTAGGAACACAAACATTACTTCATTTCTAGTGAGCCTCGAGAGTAACCTGATGGATTTGCTTACTTCACCTCTCTGTATAGGAATCCTTTCTCTTATTTCACCTTTATTTACTTATTTAAAGGGGATTGTGCATTGGAACTTATTTATTTTGGGGCTAAATAAGGATCCTGACTTATTGAGAGTAGAAGAGGTTGTTCCTTCTGAGAAGCACATAAATACCTCTGATTTAGGTTTTCTTGTTTATATTTTTTCCCTTCTTTGTTTCTACTAGTTGAAAAAGCTTGAGAAAACCAAAGAAGAAAAACTGAGTATAGGCATGAGATTTCCAAACTAGACATGGGTTCATGGTTGGACTAAGACTCTCCTTACAGACGGATCGTATTTTCCATTGGAACTTCATCAGCCAAAATATGTCGCCAACATAAGGAAGACGGACAGATGGCTAGCCAAATGCTAAAGTACGAGACTCTTGATAGTTCGGCCACACACATACTAAGAAGCCAAGATAGGTCCAGGAACAACACTTATTTTCATGATGAAAACAAAAGGAAAGCTCAATAAGAAAGGAAAACAAGATGAAAATAAAAAAAAAGGAAAAAAGCCAAGAGACAAGAGAAAAAAATGGCTAAACCAAACATGATATAGAACCAGAATAAGAAAATGAGGACAGAGTACAGGAAATGAATGCAAGAAAGGGAAGGTTAACGATGTCACTATTCCTACTCATAAACTAATAGCTAAAAATTTGGGTCACATGTAATGAAATTTACAATGAAGCTACCATAATTGTTCCTGACCAGCATCCATAGAGATACAAACAATTAAAATGGATATAAAGCACTGTGCAATAGAAAATATAAAAAACTTAAATATCTTGCACAACAAAAGGAAGGTCTTGCCTATGGGAAGAAAGGTGTGTCACAACCAATACTTTCATCCAATCGACATGATTACCTTTTTAATGAATACCATTTTTCAAAATACATCGAAAGCTTCTTGTGGATTTGTCTTCATCTACATCAAGCTCTTTCATGGTGCGAGAAAAGATTGAAACTTGTTGCTTGATACAGAGCTTTCCAAGTAATATTTTTGTAGCCATTCAATGATTGGATCATAAAATTCATGATGGCCCTCTTGAAAACCCTGAAATATTGAAATAGTTGAATTTTCGATTAGAGGAATGGGATCAGGATGGGAATCTTGTGAGGGAAAATAGATAGTTATACATACATTCATGCCAAGATAGTGAGGACCTGCCATAACCATCAACAAAGGCTAAAGTACCTCACCTGCTTGACAAAAATATAAAGAGAGAGAAAGATTGAACAATGAAGATATGGGCGTGAAACAACTGTCATTGGATGTGCTGATGGTAAAAGGATAAGCTAAATTATAATCACCAAAGATAGAGAAATGATCAGATGAACTAATTGAAGCATCAAATCCCTAATTTGCAATAAACGAATAAAAATCAATCGAACCAAGTTCGTTGCAAGCTAAATATGACAGACCATTTTTCTGCAACTGATGATACATTGTACATGCATCGTAGTCATCAAAAGAGTTTAAAAAGGATTTCAGCACTAAAAACACATGAGAACAATTGGAATATGGTGAACGAAGAAGAGCTTGATTCGTGTGACAATTTGTGCATTCATTATCACTCAAAAATATTTCTGGCATGATTAGAGTACATATCAAATTCACAAGAAGACCCAGGAGGTGACCATTTCGGAAGAAATTAAATAATCATGATTCATTTGGGAAAAGGGGGTCCTCGATATAATCAACTTTGTAATTCCATGACTCTATGAGAGGCGCACATTCCCAACCCGATTTTGATGTGAGATATTTGCATGAAGACGAATGAACTATAACAGATTCTTGAATTCGGTCATAAGAAAAATATTGAAATTTGAAAGGTCACACCTAGAATACCAAAAAAATTTCACACATTTTTCACATCGAGTGAAATCATGCAGATAGATAGATTGTACAAGAGAAACCAGATCTGATTTAGTTCGTGGGGCTTACCAGATTTGTGAGATCATGACAAAACCATCAATGGAATTTGAAGTTCCTCGAATCCCTGGTAGTTCCTAGAACTTCCCAGGATTGTAGAATCGCATCTAGAAGATTTAACCAGATCATGCAAGGCTGGAGGGTAGTTGTTATTGCTGATTTCAAAACTACTCAATGGATGGTAGCCATCTCTAGCACGGAGCTCACCATATTTTTCAACCTCAACAATCAGATTACTCAATTGAAGAGGCTCTTTTGATAGCATGTTCAAATATAAATGAATCAGTGAGATATCATGAGCAAGATTATTTGAAGAGTCGTCTTCATGTAGGAGAAGAGGTGACGGGGAATGGGAAGGGTACTTTATGATTTGATTGTTTTCAATTTCATCATGGACAACCTCACCACCTTATTTCAATCGAGGTGATAACTCATCGGATGAAAAAAATGAAGGGAATGGAGTATCACCTTCACAAGAAATGCATTGTAAATGGTAGGATATAAGGGATAGTGAGCCGAAGAGGAAGTCTCAATATGAACACCTTCTTTAACCGAACCAGATTCTAGATGTAAATTAAAAGCTTCGTGAGAAACCAAAATATCATATGATATGCTTGGGAATTGATCACGACATACGAAAATAGAGTCATCATCATTGGAATGATTAATTCCCAAGGTTGGGGGTTGATTGAAATAATTGATTGTATTGGATTTTCTTCCAAGATTAGTAGATTGAGAATCATTCAAGAATGGAAACTCAATATTTTGACATGGAAGATTCTGAAACAGAGAGGAAATATTGGAAGCATCTTAACCTTCCTACTCCTCTACCCATATAATGTGACTACCTTGTACCTAATCGCAATTTGAGCCAACAACTTGAGAATAAATAGAATGTGAAGAACTAGCTGGTGGAGCAGATTAATTAGGCGAGTCATGGTACAAAGAGTCATAATATGTAGATGATAGAGGAAAACAAAAATCTGGATTAGCTTTGAGACTAGAGTTGTGAATAGTGACAACATTTTGCGGAATGGAGGACTGAGTCTTCACTATAGGCTTCATGAGTCATTCTAGAATTTCCTCTATTGAAGCAGAAGAAGAACGAGAAGATGGACTGGAGATTTGATTTGTAGATTTCCCGATTTTACAATCACCATAAGGAGTCACCCTCATCAGGACCAGAAAAAGGAGGATTTTTTGGCTTGTTGGGGCCTGACCTAGGTTTAGAATTAATTAGCCAAACAAATCCCTGTACTACTGGCCCTTTCCGCAATAGTATGCGGAGCACAGACTGAGATCTCACCCAAAGTAGTATGGGGGGGTGCTGGAAGCAAGTTTCCGCACCCTTGAGATGTCTAAGGGGTTGATTCGGTCCAACTATTAGTCCCTTCACACAAGTTAGTTCGCGCACTTCCCTGGCCTTCGCGCCCTGATATATTCGCCTTTGTGTTTCCCTAACCAGGTGTTGTGGGTATTCCGTGTTGCTAGATGTTATAGATATATTTGGGCACTACAACCCCAATCACATATGTTGATAAACCAATGGCTCTCAAACCCCTAAAAGTGTTGTTTCAAAACCCTAAAGGATCAAGGTCAACTGATTACATCATTTCCCGGAAGTTCTCCCTAAAAAATTACTTAGAACTGGTCAAAACTAGACCATACAGACTTCTCCATGTTGAGGGTGCGATGCATCACAAAGGGTGCAATGCATACTGAAAATCCCTTCTGTAGGGTGTGATGCATCACAAAGGGTGCGATGGATACTGAAAATCCCTTCTGTAGGGTGCGATGAGCGAGAGCAGACAAATGGTAGAGGTAGTTGGCTAGGTGGAAACTCAGAGAATCTTCTAGAAACTGCTCATATGACACTTGCCTCTCTGAATTCGCCCAGGGATGAGTAAGAGATCATGAAAATCTCCAAGTGGAACCAAGAAACCATTAGTGAAATGACACTAATCAAAATCCCAGAAGCTGACTCACCCCCCTACAAATATCTATATATTGGATCCCTCATCCTAGAGATCTAGAGGCTGGAATTTTGTATTTTGTAAGGAAGTGCTGTTGGTTTCTCTGTGAAGCATTGTATTGTTGGGTGATCTAGCTTTTCATGAGGTGAAGAGGGCTTCCATGCTGGGAGGATGGCACTAGATCAGACAGCTGGGTTGTAATCCTCTCTTCTACTACTTCTATCAATAAAGTTATTTGAGTTTTCCTCCATATACTTCTATATTTATGAATCTTGTATTTGTGTATGCATTTGTATGGTTAATGTACATCTGATTCTACATTGTTTATGGTATCATAGATCTCTATGATTTGATGATATTTTGCTACTTTGACTCTACAGGTGTTCTTTGAAGCGGGACAAGCTACAAAGGAGTGGCGAATCTCTATCAAAGGAGAGAGGAAACAAGCAAGGAGCAAGCGAAAGACTGAGGTTGGTGCTCTCTGCTTCTCTCTCATCTATCTCTCATAAAGTAAAACACAAGTTACTTTGAATTGTTTGTTTCTAAGATAGCTACCCGTATTAGTGGGACTAGCAGATCTGAATAGAAACTAGTTTTGTTGGAAACACTAGAGCAGTGATCTGTACAAATTCCGTAAATCACACCTGAGATCTTACTTATCTTGTTATACCAGTTAGTTATTTTCGCGTAAATGGATGCCTTATGTTATATTTACTTATTCAGCACATTCATATGAGTTTGCACAGTAAATAAATAGTAAGCTTTGCAATTCATACCCAATAATACATAAACGAGGAAAATATTCACAAAAATATGGTAAAACTTCTCTTTATTAATGTTTTGAACGGTTACAGACTCGACTTGCCCTGTGCACTCAGCTGCGAACTACTAGGCCTCTGCGTGCTCAGCTGTAAAACCTTCTCCTACTATATGACCCAAAGGAATGACTTACACTCGACTCATTGCTTCTATTCCTTCGTTCCCATTGATAGGTCCCTTTCTTACATGTAGAGCCTTGCTAGTCAGATAGTCGGGCCACCCGTGTATGGCTTCAATCGACTGCCATTCACTTTGATTGTTAAAGTTTCTCCATTTAGTTTTACCAGTGGCACCGTGCCTCCATCTGTGACCTCCTTAACAACATATGGTCCCAACTAATGCATTCTAAACTTTCCCAGGAATTTATCAAACTTACTGTCATATAGTAACACTAAATCATTTACTTTGAAGGTGCACAACTTAATATGGTGATTGTGCCAGGCCTTTTTGTATTGCTTTTGTACCTACTGATGGAAGCTAGCCAGGAACCATTCCTCTTCAAGTTCTTCCAACTACGCAAGGCTCTCTTCCAGGGCTCCATGGTCCGTCATACCTGTGAGTGCTCCTATGCGTATAGTAGGCACAATATACTCCATTAGCATGACAACTTCCACACCATAGACCAACCGGAAAGGTGTCTGTCCCATCAGTTCCTTGCACATTGTCCTATAAGCCCATAATACGATAGGTACGCGAAGGTCCCAATCACTTCGCTACGCGTTGCATACTTTGGTCAGCATAGTCTCCAATATTTTGTTAAATGCTTCAACCATCCCATTGGCTTGGGGGTGATACAGTGTGATTTTTTGATGATACACCTGAAACTCTTCTGTCAAAGCATTGATTGTTTTGTTCAGGAAATGTGTACCATGATCACTCATCAGGATCTTCAGACATCCAAATCATGTCAATACGTGTTCAAACAGAAACTTCATGGTCAAGGCAGTTGTGAAATATTTTATCAGCTACGCTTCTGCCCAATGAGTTAGGTACTCTATCGTAGTGATAATGTATCACACGCCCATCTTTCCCTTAGGTTTAATAGGGCCTACAAATTTGATCACCCACATTTTGAAGGGATGCAATTTCATTTGCGGATTCAAAGGCATCTTGTCTCTCCGCAATGGCTTACATGTTATTTGGCATACATCATAGGCCTTGCAGTGTGCTTTTGAATCCTGATGAAGGGTTGGCCACCACAACCTTGTGTAGAGGATCTTGGTTACTTGCCCTCCATAAGGTCCTCCTGTAGCAGCCCATGCGTGTCTGCGAGGATATGACTTTATTTAAATTTAGGTACATACCTTTGCAGTATCTCATCATTGCCCATCTTATATAGGTGCCCTATGATGACAGAAAAATCTACCGCGCACACCACCAGTTCCTTCTTCTGCTGGACAGTGTACTCTTACGGTGCATTTCTAGTTGTGGGAAAGTGGATTATGTCTTTGAAGTCTCCATCTGCTATGCACATAGTAAAGATTTGTGTGTCAGGTAATCCTTCCTCCAAAGTAGTAGGTTCCTCTCCCGTCTCAATTTGTGACAAGTGATCTGGTCCCGTGTTCAAGCACTCAGGCTTCACAACAACATCAAAATCATATTCTTAGAACAATAAGAGCCCCCTACATATCCCCCCCCCCCACAACATAGGCTTATTGACCAAGTATTTCAGTGTGGAGTGATCTATATACCTCTTGAAGTGTCCCCCTAGCAAATAGTGTCAATATTTTTGGAGCGTGTACACCATAGCTAATCCCTCACGTTAAGTTTTGGAATAGTTTTTTTTCTGATTTAGACAATTTGCGACTTGTGAATGCGATAAGGTGATCCAAGCCCTCTCCACCCTCCTGTTTTAGTACCACTCCCAGCACTATACACAATGCGTCAACTTGGAAATGAAACTCCTTGTCCCATTTCGAGAAGATCAGGATCAGCGCAGAGGAAAATTTTTCTTTTAGTACATCCAAGCTCTTCATGCAATCATTATTCTAGCGGAATGTGACATCTTTTTTCATCAGCTTCTCGATCAGCACGGTGATCTGGGCATAGCTTTTGATGAACTTCCTATAATACCTTGTATATCCTAGGGTAGCATGCAGTTGTTTTCCACTTCATGGCACTTCCAAATTCAGAATCATTGCAATCTTCATGGAGTCTACAATCAGTCCCTGTTTTCAAACTACATGTCCCAATAGGTTCCCAAAGGGAATGAGGAACATACACTTCTTGGGGTTCAGTGCGATTTGGTGCACTGGCAGGTATCTAGCATCAAGCGTAATCTCGCTACATGGTGCTCAACCAATCAAAATATAATCCAATCATCCAAATAAACCTCCAGGAACTTGTGGATATATTCCTTGAATGCTGCAACAACTATGCGTGAAACGATGGCCGGCGCATTCTTCAACCCAAATGGCATAATAGTGTATTGAAAGCAGCTCTGCTCAATCGTTAAGTTGGTCTTGCTCCTATCTTCCAGCACGATTTTGATTTGGTGGTACCCTGAGAACCCATCAGTAAAATAATATGCTTCTTGCCCACTCACATTTTCCAATACTTCATCTATGAACAGAGTTGGAAATGGGTTATTCACACATGCATCATTCAACTTTTTGAGATCCACGCATATTCTTATCTCGCCTTTCTGTTTCTTTTCCTGCACCACCATAGGGCTTATGCAATCAGATTCTTCCGCCAGCTCAATGATTCCTACTGTGAGCATCTTGTCTAGTTTTATGTAGACCTTCTCCTTGTACTTTGAATTCAAGTGGTAAGGCCTTTGCTTAACTGGCTTCCCATCGGGCTTTAATGTGATCTACATCATTCCTAAATATCTGATGATCCCTTTTAAATCTGTGATCTTAGTCAGGAATAGGTCCTGGTACTCGCGGAGTAGCTCAGTGACCTTATCCACCATTGCGTCATCCCAGTAATCACTGAGCGTTGCATACATGGGTTCGGCTTCCGTACCAATGTTCACTTGCTTTGTTTTTACCAATGCGATTATGATAGGGTCTTCAATCAGTGACCCTTGAACCTTGTGATAGCCTTTAGTTTCTGGAATGTTAACTTTCCGCAGATCCTCGTTGTCTTCTTCGGTTTTTACATTATAACATTCCAGCGTGCAGCTTAGCTGAGTCGCCCATTCTAGCTTAATCAATTCTATTGGCTCTTGTGGTGTTTTAAAGATAGCTTATTTTACTACTTCCAATGCATCATCAACAGTATCCCACCAACAATCCTCAATCGTGAAGGCTAACTAGAACCCTTTGTGCAAGATATCCCATTCACTTGTCCCATGGCAGAGCTATGTCTCTATATACCAGTTCATGGGTATAACATCCAGGGTATGACAGAACAGGTGCACCCACTCAGGTTACAGCTCTTCCCCATAGACCTTTCTCCACTTGGTAAGGTGTTGTTGTAGCCAGCAACACCCCCCCTTGTTCATTTGAGTGTTTCCCAAAATACTAAATGAATGGGGACCCTTAGTTAAATTTTTAAGAAAAAACAAGTTTTCCTTTCTTCTAAATAAGGTTACCATCGTAAGCTTAGAGAGGTATTTCGAATATTTTTTAACCTAAGTCTACGATAAGGTAAAGGTCTTTAAAAAATTGCGTTGCAAAAAAGATAGGAAATGCCTTCATTCCCCTATAATATTGGTATGCGCAAGACCCTCGGGTTAAGCATAACATCGCATCGCAGTAAAGTAATGCTCATAAGGAAAAACTTCAAGATCCACCGATCTGCGATAACACCGATCACAAGATCGCATATCGCAGAAATAAACTGGCAATAATTGACAAACATTAAACTTTTGCGACCTGCGATGTTGCAACCTGCGATGTTGCGATGGTGCAATCTACGATCTTGCGATTTGCGATGGCACGATCTTCGATGCTACGTAAGCAAATCATGAATCATTTAATCACGAATCCTTCGGGCGTGCCATTCAAAGAAAATCCACTTACCATCATCTGACCCAAGATCATGTGCTTTTAATGATAGTAAATGGAGTAGTTGTCAGTTATTAAATGAAATGAAGACACGTGATTTTGTAGAGAATTACTTCACGTAAAGTGGCATATTTGATATATCTGTTGCATTTAAAACTCTCCCATCACCTTTCTTAATCAGTCATTTCCACTTCGCTCGTAATCTGCAGGAACAAAGAGCTAAGACGATTCAAAGACGAACGCAGGAGCAAATGGGAAAGAAACATAAAGCTCAAGGCTCCGAGACGAAGGAAAAGACGAAGGAGATGGAGCCTTTGTATACAGACACTGCCTGCAACAGGGACGCAGGAATTTCAACATGGGAAGGAATGTATAGGCTGTTGGAGGAAGAAAATCCTAGAGTAATGAAGATTGATACTGCCGCGGGCTCAAAAAACTCTTCCGAGGCATCCTTAGAGGAGCTGGCATGTTCATTTCTTCACCAAATAGCAGCTAGACCCAAAATTTTACCGTATATAGATATGATCAAGTGGATACTTGACAATGCAGAGTTACAAGGAAGACAATTCAAGGTTCAGGGACATGGGCTCATAGGATCATTCGCCGCGCAAGACTTAAAGCTTATGTATCATCTTCCT